>JAYESA010000001.1:35479822-35693956 GCA_036927795.1 Iris macrosiphon | reverse complement strand
ATGCATTTTCATATAGATTGTCTAGTACAACATACTTGTATATTTTCTGTCTATTATACATATTTTATTGTATTAAATTGGCATGCTTCTATGTATCTTGTTACGTCCCTCTGAGGACCTGGTCCCTTTCCAAGTGTAGACGATCTTGACTATTTGTAGGAGCAACGGATCAGGACTTGCTACTTATCTCTCTCTCTTTCGAGGAGGTCTTCTCTTGGAGCCTCATTGTTCAATTAGATGTACTTATTTTGTTTCTCTTATATTCTAGTTTGGTAGTGGATTTGTCTCCACCAAACTACTTGTTCTTATCAAGCATTTTATACTTGATTCAGTTATATAGTTGATTTGTTATTTGATTCTGTGGATGAGATCTAGTTATGCCCTATGACTTATGACATAAATCTATACACTTGTGAATTTTTATTCATAATACAGCATACGTATGTGTTATGATTTCCATATATTGGAGTTGTCATATACATACACGGCTGGCATGCTTACGTATTCCTAGTCCTACGTATTTTGGGACTGGGGCATGACATCATTCCATCCAAGCTCACCGCAAAGTCGATCGCATTTGCTTTTAAGATAAGATTATGCATCTTCTCTAGGAACGGGGTTGTCCTATAGAGCAGACTTAACTTTCTCCAACAAGTCTGGTTCGAGTGCAACTGAACCACCTGTGCCCTCTTTTTGTATCTGATTCGGAGTTTAATGCCCAAACATCCGAGATCCCTTCGCACCTTGTCATCAATAGCCAAGCTTACAACAAACCACTCGACTCGGTGCATCAGCTATAACGTTACCCTTGTCCGGTGTGTATCTGATCATCAAGTCAAAGTCGCTAAGGAGTTTAGCCAACGTCGTTGTCGTAGATTCAAATTCTTTTTAGTATAGAGATATTTGAGGCTTTTGTGATCCGTGAAGATCTCGCACGGTACGCCATAGAGGTAATGCTGCCATAACTTCAATGCGAATACCACCGCTGAAGTATTAGGTCATGCGTTGGATAGTTTCTTTCGTGAGGCTTTAACTGCCTCGACGCAAAGGATATCACTTATCCTTCTGCGTAGAGGACACGATCCTAAGCCCTTCCTGAGCGACACTATAGATCTTAAAATTACCCCGGTCCGTCCGAAAGAGTAAGGATCGGTGTTGAGATGAGTCGTAGCTTTAACTCCACAAATGAAGCTTTACAGTCGTCCGACCACGCGAACGTTACTCCTTTTTGAGTGAGATGAGTTAGAGG
This sequence comes from Iris macrosiphon, assembly GCA_036927795.1. Classification (NCBI taxonomy): domain Eukaryota; kingdom Viridiplantae; phylum Streptophyta; class Magnoliopsida; order Asparagales; family Iridaceae; genus Iris; species Iris macrosiphon. The sequence goes on along the minus strand of JAYESA010000001.1, from coordinate 35,692,707 downwards.
TGAAGCAATCTTTACAAAATCTTTTATGAATCTCCTGTAGTAGCTTGCTAGACCAAGGAAGCTTCAAATGTCGTTGGGTGACTCAGGTCTCTTCCACTTCACGATGGCTTCAATTTTCTTCGGGTCGACTGAGATGCCCTCTTCAAAAATGATGTGCCCGAGGAAAGATATGTTGTCCAACCAGAACTCGCACTTGCACAGCTTTGTAACCCCCTATTTTTAGTTTTTAAATTTTTAAATTTTAATTATTTGTATTATGAATTACTGAGATTAAGGGAGAATTTTCTGTAATTTTTAGCCATTTATAATATATAATATTCATAGATTTATAATTATTTGTATTTAATTAATTACTAATATTGTGCAAAAAATATATTTTTGAATGTACATCTATGATTAGAGTATTGTATAATTTTTTTGGAATTTATTGAGGTCCAAAACTATTTTTAGATGGCTATATAGGCATATACATATATTTGGTTATTTATTTTAACCCTAAACCAACCCAAACCAAACCAAACCAACCCATACCAAACCAAACCAACCCGAACCCACATCCACACCCAAACCCGAATCCTAAAACCTTAGACCCGCTGACCCATATCCGCACTTATTGCTACAGTACTCCCCCGACCCCCCCCCCCCACACGCGTCCCCTCTGATTCCCCTCCCCGACAACCGCTGACTCCTCCCTTCCTCTCCCAGTAACCCCCTTCATACCCCCCTATATATACACCACCTCCACTAGCCTTCCACTACCAGTCCATACGACCACTCTGACCATCACCGCAGCCGTCAACCGCTGACCGCCGTCACAGGCCGCCGCGAGAAGACCCGCCCCAATTCACTATCAACAGCACACAGCGTGGTACCCTTCTTCTCTTTCATGTTTCTTCCTGCACAGTAGACCTAACAGTGACCATCGAGTCATATGCGAAGACCACATGACCCCCTTGAACCCTTTATAATTAGTTTAATTTATCGTGTCCTGTGTCGATCGCAAATCGTGACACAAAACAGGGAAAAATGTCCCATATTTTAAGATTAGAAACTGTCCCAGGTGCACGTGTTTGAGTTCTGTTATCTCCATAATGGTACACGATACTAAAATTCTGCTTGAGCAGTAATTTAGACAACATAATCGAGTTTTAATCCCTTCAATTAGTTTATTTTAATTCGTTGTATGTTGTGGTTTATTTACTGTTGAAATTGACCAAAAACTTTATTTCTTAAACCCAAATTTTCCTAAAATGGGGTGCGTTCCACTAAATGAGACAACTTTATCGTGTGCAAATTATACTGAAAGGCGTGTATCGTCAACGCGGATGTGTGGAATTTCACAGAAGTTGATTTGGATGTGCGTGCACACCGAAATCAACGCGTATCCGTCGAAAAGTACTGTATCGACCTGTTCTGACACTCGTCATAATTTCGTGTGTGTCTGTCTTTTCATAAAAAACTTGCGCTATCGGATTTGCAGCGTTACGCTGGTCCTGTGTCCCATGTTTGTTTCGATTCTTAGAACGTTAAGAAAATACTATTTCGCGGGCCCCACGGTTACACTTGACGGGCGATTTCGTGACCGGCTCATCGGAATCCAGTTCTGAATATTCCGTTGGATTCGTATCATCATTCTAGACTCGTAGAACTAAGTTTGACAATTTTGGAAAACTTTGGTTTTGGCACATTTTTCGGTGAGAAGTGGGCCACATATGGAACCATACTTTGACCAAAAACTGTCAATTCTGCCCATGTGTCCAAATTGGACTTATGGGTAGTCAATTCTAGCTATTTCAAGTTTTTTAAGAGCATTGGTGATGTTTGTTTCAGCATCCGGAGGCATACTTGGAGATTCTACTTATATCGGAGCAATTAACGGAGCTCAGAAGCCAGACAAGTGTACCTTGCCAACTTGCAGTAGATCCTGTGATATTATTTGCTTGTATTCTTTCTATATACTTCTGTGATGTACCTATTCAACCTATGACCGTGAGACGTTGCTCAGCATCCAAACAAAATTCGGGTGTCAACGTTGTACGCGGAGTTATGTAACGTCATTTAGAGAGTTGATACCACGATCCTATATTTTTACGTGCTTGTTTTACCAAGTACGTCATACCATAGGACACTTGATACTATTCATGTGATAGAATCTTTCTTGAGTTATTCATGGTGATTCTGTATAGGCTTACAGAATTTATGACATGAGACTTGCATATACATAGATATCATTATGACTCGTTGTACTAGCTAGAGGTCATGCTCTTGCGTGTTATAGACATGAGATATTGTGGACATGAGACGTGAGGTTATAATGGGTGGGGAGACACACAGGCTACAGGCAGATTATATAGATATACTTTTCTACTGGAGGTACTTTAGTCTCTGTACCAGAGCTTGGCCCATTACGTAATATTTTTGCTGCTACGGGCTCCCTGACATAGAGCTTTTAGTGGTCTCATCCTAAGTACTAGTGATGCTTTCATTTGCATTTCACATAGCTGGTTATATAGCTTGCCCCGAGGATCTATTTTTATTTTTTGTATTTTATTTTGCTTGAGTGTTTCTTGTACCTTGCTATGTCCCCTGAGGACCTGGATCTGGATTATGTCCCCAGGTACAATAGAGGAGGATTACCCCGATATATATGGGATAGGAGTTGACGCTGGAGCAGTACTGGCACCAGAGGATGAGGTTGTGCCAGAGGATTTCTCCAGAGTATTCAGTTATTTACTCAGTTCTTTATGTTTATGGTTATTTCATATCTTGACTCATGGACATATATATTGATGATATTCTCTTTCCTTTATTGTGTCGGGGTGTTCCCCGAGATATTATTTACTTGGACTTGTTGATGGACTATTTTCTTTATCTATTATCTTGACTGGTTTATCATATTGACTTGTGTTTACTTTCTGTGGATGAGATTAGAATTATAATAAGATAGATGGTGTAGACTATATTTATATTTATTACAGCTTAAGTGCACTCTAACGGGTCCATTAAATTGGGTTTGCCTATTGGAGTTGTGTTGCTGGCCATTGCCACGTGGCTAGTCCCTCGGTATTTTGGGCCTGAGACGTGACATAATTTTTGTGGTGGCCCATGCAGGTCCACGACTATATATTGCTTTGGTTTCAACTAAGGAACCGAGCAAACCTGCAATTAGGATAGAATAAATTATATGATCTCATCCACTTGTTGATCTGTTCTTGACCTCTATATCGACTTCAAAATAATTTCTTGACTTGCATCCTGCCTTAATTCCTCTGTGCGCCTCTCATCGTTTACTTTGTATGTAGAGTAATGGATCCACGAGCCATTGATGAGACTCCCATGGGTATACCACAAGGTGTTGTAGTCACTTACGACGATGGGCTGATGCCACTAAGTGGAGATTCCTCCACTCAACAAAGCAATCAAGCATATCAGCACGGGTTAAGGTTTCCGCAAGACGATATTCCACCACCGTCGTAGTTTACTCACCCGATGCCCATTTTTCCACTAGGACAGCCTATAGACGGACATCAGATGTTCCAAATATTCTACGTAATGATACAAGCACAACAACAGATTCATCAAGAGGCCCAGCAACGCCAGACGGAGAACTTAAGGAACAACCTAGTGATAGCACTGGAGCAGGCGAACCCACCAGCTAGACGGCCATCGACGGGATCTATCACTGATTTCCACCAGCTGAAGCCCTATATTTTTTGGCAAGGAGGAGCCCACTGAAGTTCATGAGTGGCTCACAAACACTCAATACCAATTGGAAGCAGCTGAGCTTCCGAGGGGGCATTGGATGACTGCCGTCAGGATGCAGTTGACGGGTAATGCACATCACTGGTGTCTATCTGAGGAGAAACGGCTCGGACCGGACTGGGTCATTTGGGAGTAGTTCTCTAGACTTTTTTAGGAGATGTACATTCCAGCCATTGCCAGAGCGAAACTTAGGGATAAATTTAACCTCCTCACTCAAGGCAACATAACGGTAGAAAAGTATAATGCAGAGTTCATTCGTTTGATTCGCTTCGCCCCTACTCTGATTTCGATAGAAGAAGAGAAGGCAGAGAAATTCTTCGACGGATTTATCTTTGAGCTACAGAGATTAATCAGCTCCGTTCCACCTACTTCTTATACGGACATCCTTGTTGCAGCCCGACGCATGGAGCGCGTCACCAGGAGAGAGTCCAGCCAGAAATGGCCATTCACATCAGCACCAGCCAGAGCACCACAGGAAGAAGCTGCAAAGAGACCTCACATGCACCAGCCACCCAGAGCAGCTCCGCAGGCACTGCCTGAATGTCAATATTGTGGCAAGTGAGGTCATTACGAGTGCGAGTACAGACACAAGTTACGATTATGCTTAATTTACGGATCCAGCCAACATTCAGCCAAGGATTGCCCTGAGCGTTGAGAGGGAGCACCGATGGTAAACCGACAAGCTTTACCAGCACTAGAAGGATATCAGTCGAGGCCACCCTTGGTACCACAGGCAGCACTCTTCCAACAGGCCCAGCAACAGCAGAGGGCACCACCACAGGAACGTGGACAGGCTTTTGCGATGACAGTAGAGGAGGCACGGACTCGAGGAGTAGGGAATATGAGTAAGATTTAGTTTTATCATAGCTAGCTATAGTAGCAAATATTCCTAGTAATACTTTAGCATGTGCCTGTTAGTTCCATTCCCTAGCCTATACCTAGTATTATGTTAGCATGAACTGGTTGGTCTAGAGTAGTAGTATGTAAGTAGTACCCAAGTTTTCAGAAGCTGTAGTTGATCCTCGCTCTAACCAGACTCCTTTACTCTTGAGTTACTTATCTCTCATTGCCTAGGAAAAAGTTTTTATTTTTTTCCTATGTGTTCTGCTTGAACAAAACCCTCACCCTTCCTCTCGATTTTTCCATTATTCATGGTCCCTTATTCTTTATGTCGTGCTTCAACAAACATGTCTTACAACGGCGTCATCTCTTCTGGAGCAAACCTTTTTTGACCAGTTATGTTTCGTATTCTTAATTGCGAGGACACAATTCTTTTAAGTTGGGTAGATTGTAATCCCCTATTTTTAGTTTTTAAATTTTTAAATTTTAATTATTGGTATTATGAATTACTGAGATTAAGGAAGAATTTTATATAATTTTTAGCCATTTATAATATATAATATTCATGGATTTATAATTATGTATATTTAACTAGTTACTAATTTTGCAAAAAAAAAATTTGGGTGTACATCTATTATTAGAGTATTGTATAATTTTTCTGGAATTTATTGAGCTCCAAAACTATTTTTAGATGGCTATATAGGCATATACATATATTTGGTTATTTATTTTAACCCTAAACCAACCCAAACGAAACCAAACCAACCCGAATCCGAACCCACACCCGAAACCGAACCCGAATCCTCAAACCTCAGACCCGCTAACCCATATATGCAGCTATTGCTAAAGTACTCCCCCGAAACACCCTGCGTCCCCTCTGATTCCCCTCCCCGACAACCGCCGACTCCTCCCTTCCTCTCCCAGTAACCCCCTTCACACCCCCCTATATATACACCACCACCACCAGCCTTCCCCCACCAGTCCAGACGCCGCAGCCTTCCCCCACCCCAACCATCGCCGCCGCCGTCAACCGCCGAATGCCGCCGCATGCCGCCGGAAGAAGACCCGCCCCAATTCATGATCAGCAGCACATAACGAGGTACCCTTTTTCTCTCCCCTATTTCTTCCTGCACAGTAGACCTAACAATGAACCGTCGAGTCCTATGCGAATACCATATGACCCCCTTGAACCCTGTGAAATTAGTTTAATTTATCGTGTCCTGTGTCGATCGTAAATTGTGACACAAAACAGGGAAAAATGAAGCAAATTTTAAAATTAGAAACTATCCCAGGTGTGCGTGTTTGAGTCTCGTTATCTCCATAACAGCACACGATACTAATATTCTGCTTGAACAGTAATTTAGATAACATAATCGAGTTTTAATCTCTTTAATTAGTTTATTTTAATTCGTTGTATGTTGTAATTTATTTACTATTAAAATTGACCGAAAACTTGGTTTCTTAAACCCGAATTTTCCCGAAACGGGTTATGTCCCACTAAACAAGGCAACTTTGCAAATTACACCGAAATGCGCGTATCATCAATGAAGACATGTACGATTTCACGGAAGTTTATTTGGATGTGCGTGCACACCGAAATCAACGCATATCCGTCGAAAAGTACTGTATCGACCTGTTCTGACACTCGTCATAATTTCAAGTGTGACTGTCGAAAAGTACAACCCGATAATAGTTCCAATTAATTGACAAGGACTATAAAACAATAAAATAGATGATGCTATATACTGAGAGAAAATAATAAACTGATGTAATGGCAAATGGTAAAGAAAATAGGCAATATAAGCAATAAGGTATAGCCAGTGAATATTTGAAATGAAGAGAAATGAACTACAATATCAGATTTAAGGCAATATGATTTATGAAACTGAATATGAAGAACTGTAACTATTCTAAGTGTTTGAAATACTAGTTCGATATGTGATCGGCTTGGGAACTTGTACGATAGCTATATGGCCTGGCTAATCATAGGTGAGATGTATGATTAACACTAACAATATTTTATAATTTACAATTGGAATATGATCACATCACTTACTAGCAATTTCTCCCGCCCCCAACTAGTACCGTGGATCCAACCATGACACGTTATGATACACGATCATTGTCCAATAATAATACTATATACAATATCTAATATCAATGTTGTGTACGATATCAATACGATAACCATTGTAACATCTCATGACTGAAGATCCAAGCTATATACTAGTCCGTGTACCAAGTGTCAAGAATCAGATGTAACATTTCTAATTACTTAAAATATAGAAATTATGAAATAATAGAAACTATCATAGAATGTACTCGCCTGCCGTCCAAGGCAATGAATGTAAAACTGTGTCCCAACTAGTGTCACACAGACCTATATGTGGAATATTACATTAATACAAGATGTTGGAATAAAATTAAGTTAAATTAGTTCAATTCTAGGTCACACTAGTATATACCTAGGTTTCTAGGTCAAAACAAGGTTGTTAGGGTCAAACTAGGTCAACACTCAAGTTCAGATTCATAACTAGCTTCTATGTTGGTTTATAAAGCTAAACTAGCTAATACTAGGTAATAGTAGGTATTACTAGGTTAACCCTAGGTTTCTAGGTCCATACCTCGAAGGTATTAGCCATACTTGCTATTATCACTAAGTGTATTAGTAAATACTAGTAAATTATATATCACATACAATATGATATAGGCTCTATATAATTTATAACTTAGAGTATCTCAATGAAATTATCATAATTTACTAATACCTAGCCCAATATCCTTACTTTGGTATTACCTTGACTCATAATCTAGTATCTTGCCTAGATCAACACCTTAGTATAACCCACATACATTAGTATCAAGCCACACTCTAATCTTCCCTATCACTTTAGACATGAACTCCTTACCTACTATACTAAACATGCCTCCATATGAAACTAGGACCCAATACCCTAACTAATACTAGTATCTTAGTATCTAACTAAAACATAAATCCTAATCACATCCACTAACCCAACAAACCCTACTACCCTGATATCAGTCATTTGTATGTCCTTACTGGTTCCTGAAATTTGATACACCAACTAGATTTGGTACTCAAGTTCCCTCTTAAATATACTCATCCTAAATGATAATCTATGAAGAAGTACTCTAACACCATTGTTACCCATGATCCTTTGATACCTCCCTACTAGGACTGCTACTTCTAACACTATAGATACTTTAGAGTTGCCTTGGTATGGTACTGTCTGCAGTACTAGGTATGTACACCTAAACTGGACTGAAGTACTAACACATCTGGTACCCTCATCACAGTATAACACTCCTCACAGCAAGCAGTCCTACCTAACCCAATACCTAAAGCACTCACCCTTAGGTCTTCAACATATCCATCACACAACCTTAACTCCTTCTAGACAATACACCCTCACACATACCCTCACAGTTAATATTAGAACCCTGAACTCACCAATACTTGACACATACTCATATCTCGTACTACCCTCAACTCTTACCCATGACTCAATAGAAGTACACTCATAGTCACTTGCTCCAGAATCTTTCACTAATGCGCAAGTATCTACCTATAATCACTCACCAGAATACAGGTCCCAGTCACAGACCTCTTTTCCTCCTACACTAACACACACAATCCATTTCTTGATACCAAGTGCACACATTGATACACGAGTTCCTACTGCTGCATCCTATCTACTCACCTTCTCACACTCAGTCCAGGTCCAACACAATTATGGTTTCCAGGTAGCTCTGCAGTACTACAGATCATACAACACACACCCTCTAGTTATTACTTTGATACCATGGCACACTCTTATACCAGTTAGCACTCCAACACTTCAACCTCCAACCCGAAACCTTGCACAGGCCTGCAGAGGCCCTCATTGACAGGCAGGCCCGACTGCAGACTTTACAACTATGTGCACTACTTTGTAGTGGTGCAGATGCATACCACAGCTGCAATCCCTATGAGGCACATGTGCACTCTTGCACACCCCTCACAACTGACTAAACTCGAGCATTGCTGTGAGCACCTATTTTCCTTACTCTATATTACATCCTATTGCCAATCTAGAACAAACCTTACACAACATACACAAACACCTTCCCCTTGTTGAAATTGTATCCCTCATACTTCATGATACACACCTAACACCACTGTTATTAAGCTCTCCTCACATCTGCCTACTACCAATACACTATTACAAATTTACCATAGGTACCCAGTTGACACTTTCTTGTATACTGATACACAGGGAAATCCCCAACTAACTATTGCTGCTATATACTATCTAACGTTACCTACCATATGACACTGGGGATCATCACAATCTTACTGCTAAATGTCGTATCAGTCCAAGTATCCCTCTTTACAAACATGTAACTAAAATACATCCTCTCACACCAACCTGAACCCCCATTACCTTGACACTAATGCCTTGCACATGATCATTCTAAACATGAAACCCTCATCCTATGCTACATTAAGTGTCAGACCCACACCATGTACTGTTCTTACCCCACCCCCAAATATTGTAACCTGGAACCATTAGCCAATGCAGTGCCACATTGGCCTGCAGACCTTCAGCTACCTGCATCACTTATTCCCCTCAACCCGGTGCTGCAACCAAGCTCACCCCTCACTAGCCTGAACCTTTGTCTCTGATGCCAACTTCTCTTCTTGCAGTACTGCACTGCACACACTGAACCCATACTTGTATCAGACGTACACACATACACACGCATCTATCTAATACTTACAAGAATTGCCCTCATAACCAACAGACACAACCCTTACCGACTGTACATCTGAACTAACTGAAACCCTAGTCTAAATATCATATGCCTTTCCTCTACCTACTGCCTGTTACAGCTGCTACCCGAGCCCACTACAGACTTTAAAGTATCTCATTCATTCATCTGTGCACAACTGTTACTTCCAAGCCCCCTCTAACTCCTATACCACTCCTCTTGAACCACTTCTATATAACACACAAAGTATAGCATACGCTAACATAACTAACACCCATCTAATATATGCACTTCACACATACAACACTAACCCACTAATGCAACATAGGCCATATATCATACACATTGCATACGGCACTTGATACTCATGATACACATATCTAACACCCCAAAATAATAACTATAACACATTCCATATACTAAATAGACTATAAATACTATTAGAAATAGCTAATCTAATGCAATAGACACAATAGACATAGAATCAAACACTTGGTGTCCCAAATTTGGAGTTTTCCCCAAATGGACACAAAACTCAATGTAACTTTCACAATAGGTCTCCAAAGAACCTAGTTCTTCTTCCCATGGGTATTCCTTAGCCATGGGTAGGTTTCTAGGGGTTTATTTCACCATTAAAAACTGAAATGACAAGATGGATAAGAGTTTTACCTATTGGGGGATGGATTTCCAATATCTTCCACCAAATTAGACACAAATGAAAGTTGGACACAATCTCCAAGCCAATGCTTCCCTCCTCAAGTGCTCCTCTAGTAATGCCAAGCTCCTTAGCCTCCTTGAAATTAGAATGAGAGGGATAAAATTTAGGAATAGAGAAATTAGGGTTTGCTCTCTAATTTGGGGATGAACAAAAAAGAAATAAAATTGAGGCTACTCATGAATGAAGAGGTTTATATAAACTTTCTCTAGGGTTAGGGTTAGGTTGAGGAATGTTTGAATTGACTCAAGTTCCCCTCTCATTCCTTCATGAATAGGATCTACTAAACCATTGGAGTAATATTATATTCTTGAGTCTAAATAGGGTTAATGGAATTAATCTAGTCATGACTAACTATTTAATTGAGTCAATGGATCAAGTCAAGTCTAGTGTGGTCCACTAATGTCAAGTCTAAATAAAATAGACTAATCAACTAATAATAATAATAATAATAGTAAAAATATATATAACATGCACATTATAAAATAAAATATACACAATATTTATGATAAAAATGACAAAAATACCCCTATTCTGAAATGTGGTAGTGACACTTGCAGCGGAGAGGTCCCTCTTGGTTCTGCCGCTAAGTCCATCCTTGGGGCACGGTCTACTGAATATAGGAATCAATTTCGAAGAAGCAAATCCATAACGAGGATAAGATCTTGATTCAATCTATCCCGATCGAACGATACCGATTAGTATTTCTTAGCCACGCTCCCCAAAAAGGGAAAATGGGGCACCATAGCTGAATCTTATCGCCCTTCATTAGTACTTTAAAAATTTTGACGATGTCATCTTCATTGAAGGAGTATGTCTCCTTTGGATTTGATGCCTCTGTCAGCTTCTGAGTGGATGAGGCTGGACCTTTGGACACGTTGATAGTTAGGGCCTGTTTGCCTTTACTGTCGCGGCCATTGTTGCTGTTGAGGGACCGCTTTGCCCTATCATCGATACTGGGATGTAGGGTCCCATCAGGCGGGCGTCTTTTGCACTTTTCTCTGCAGCTTTAGCGTTAATGATGAATATCGTCTAGTCTTTAAACTAGTTGGGGCCCGTCTAGAGGCTCACTGCTTGATGCAGGTTCTTTCGACAAGTATCCATCAACACGGTTTCAGGAGTACCAGGGGGTAGTCTCAATGTCGCCTGCCAAAAGTGCTCTATGTATTCACGTGAGGACTCCTTGTCGCCTTGAGTGATGCCTATTAGGGAGGACATAGTCATATCCATTCCTCCCTCATAGAACCAAGAAAGGAAAAAGTGTTTTAAGTCCTCGAAAGACGAAATACAATTATTCGGGAGGCTACAGAACCACTCGTAAGCGACTCCGGACAATGCTCCGATGAACAGGTTAGTGAGCAATGCGTCACCCTATGGTAGATGCCTCATTGTAGAACGAAAGTAGTTCATATACTAGCGGGGTAAGGTTTTCCCATTGGATGGGACCAGAGACAGTAGTTTATACTTGGGAGGGTATACCACATTGTTCAACTCAGGAGTATAGGGTTACCGTATCCCAAGCTTCTGAAGTACGTCTCTGTTATCTTTGGCATCGATATGAGCATGCAAGTTCTGGAAGGTCTCATGAATATCGTCTAACAGCGGAGAAGCAAATGATCGAGGCATGGTTTGGCTGCCTGCAACGTAAGAAGCAAGATCGGGCAAATTGGACTCCTCATTGGTCCCTGGGTCCTGGCTTGTTTGTTACGGAGTCCGTGGTTAAGATGGGACCAGATTTGCCTTGAGGTCCAGGACCATCTGAGTTAGAGTATGTATTAACATGCTCAGGGTCTACATTATGGCTTCGAGTAATTCAAGGCATTGTTGATCACTGGATCATGTGCCATGATCTTCTCATTCCATGTATACGGGTATTACATGAGGAGAGATGGACGAGATTGTGGATGCCTCACTTTCTGCCTCTGATACCTGAGTCTCACTGTCCTTAAGGAAGGTGAGCATTGTTGTGTCATCTTCGGAACCCGGAGGATTGTTACCCCCAGTCCTGACTGCAGTATTATTCTGGCGAGTATGGCTACCCCCAGGTAGGTTATCATCCGTTCCTTGAGATTCACTTGTCATGACCCAATTCTGTAGAATCGATAGTCGTCCCCCGGACGTGATGCCGTACGTGCCTAGGTTGCGCAACTCACAAGGCCAAGGTATTTCATATAACGAGCACATATTCAGAGTACGCAGATAATTGAAACACAATGTTGAAACATGAAAAAGTTCTTTTTATTGATAATGAACATCTTTTACAAACACTTGAACGAGTCAGATAATTGTCGCATGGGCTTACAAAAGTGGACGCAAAATAAGATAACCGTCATGTACATTACATCCATTTACTAAAACTTCAAAGGTATAGACACCTTCGGGCAAAGACCTCCTGGAACTTCAAAACAAACTTCAAGGGCACGAACTGGACATGCCAATAGGTGGACTGGATTGGAAAGTCGCTCTAGCTTCTTGTAGGATCTCCTTGGTAGGGGAACCAATTGCAATAAGGGTCAGTACATCAAAATGCACTGGTGAAGGTGAGCTAACCCAACTATACCAATTAATATGTTGTTCATATGAAGCATGCAATTTATTATGTGATCTTTATATCTTGCCTTAATTCATTTAACAAGTAAGCATTAGATATGAAAGTTTACTGAAATAATATGCCACCGTTCGGTAACTTTTACCTGTCCATCTGAACCACATGTACAATACTTACCATGACCTTCCCTGATCACAAAGACATAGTTAGCTTGTAAAGTTTAAATATACGAGGGGGTCACTGGCATGATGCTATAAAGGATGAGATATAATCACGGGACAAAAATGGTATGCAACACAGGTGTCGAGCCCCGCTACATGCCATTTCGTCCTCCAACAGACGACTATTCAGAACGTTCCGTCTAGATCGGATCAATCCTAGTGCCCCGATGATCGTCCGCAGAAACCAGAAACCTTGTGCACAAGTTGTCCGTGACCAAACGGCATCTAATACTAAGTTATCAAATGTATAGTTTAAAACAATACAAGCACGAGACAAGTTACATGGCATGATCTATTTTGCATAGTCTTCCTGATTAGTTTATTGCATAGCATGGTGTGTTCTATACAAAGCACAATCATATAAGAAGTATATATATTCTACCTGGAATTGAAGCATGATGAAGAATATTCTAAATGAACTAGCATGCAACAAGGTTACCGTTCACAAGTTGATTGACAAGCATAAAGTAATTCAAGTCTATTCTATTTTATCTTGACATCATTTAGTTAATATGGTATCGTTTGATCGGAACAATCAAGAAGGCAAGATTTTAGATGTGAATACTTGGAAGAAGGGTCAACTAAATCGAATTATATCTACTCACAAGTTGGTGGAAAGAGCAGAAAGGAAAAAATAGGTGCTTCATGACTCCGCTCGCGCGACGTCTACTGCACAATAACTTGCATTGCTACAAACAGATGATCAATACCTCTTATCCATTTTCCAAGCTCGAAACAAAAATGTTGTTCAATGAACGAAAGCAATGAAATCCATCAAAACCGTTCAAGAAAATGCAAATCCAAAAACTAAATCAAAAGCACGAAAGCAATAAGGCGACAGCGAAAACTAGGCAAAAAAACTTACAGCGGAGAGGTCACTCTTGACTCTGCCGCTAAGTCCATCCTTGGGGCGCGATCCACTGAATATGGAAATCAATTTCGAAGAAGCAAATGCATAAAGAGAAAAAGATCTTGATTTAATCTATCCCGATCGAACGATACCAAAAGTATTTCTTAGCCGTGCTCCCCGAAATGGGGGAATGTGGTTCCACATCCTAAGTAACTAATAGGAAGTTTCATCCACGAAACTTAGGAATAGAACCTACCACTATGAAATAATGAAGGAAACTTTTACTTTATCTCAGACTCAAGCTCCCTGGTCGATTTTTCGACCGAATGATTTCTCCAAAGCACACGCACGAGAGGAACCGAACAACTTCGAAGCAGCTTCTCTTTGTGATCCAAGATTCGCACAAGGTGTTCAACATACGTCAAGTCTGCCTTCAAGTCCAGTTGATCAAGATCCACCACATGACTCGGGTCATATACGTACTTCCTAAGATATGAAACATAAAAGATATCGTGCACTTCAGATAGTGATGGTGGCAGGGCAATCTAATATGCTACTGGGGCCGACTTGCTTAAGTATTTCGAACGAGCCGACGAATCTTGGGCTTAGCTTCCCTTTTGCTCCAAATCTGGTAACTTCTCGCATGGGCGAGACTTTGAGAAATACACGATCACCTTCTAAGAACTCAAGAGATCGACGGTGCACGTCTGAGTAACTTTTCTGACGGATTTGTGCTACCTTTAGCCGTTCGCGGATCAAACAAATTTTTTTGATGGTTTATTCTACGAGCTCTAGGCCAAGAATTTATCGTTCACCAACTTCATCCCAACAGATAGAGGATCTACACTTTCGCCCATACAAGGCCTCATACAGTGCCATTTGAATGCTGGATTGATAGCTATTATTGTATGCAAATTCAGCTAACGGTAGATGCATGTCCCAACTTGACTTCAAGTCCAAGGCGCAGAGCCATAGCATGTCTTCGAGGATTTGGTTTACCCGCTCTGTCTGGTCGTCCGTCTGAGGATGGTAGGCAGAGCTGAACTTCAACTTTGTCCCCATTGCTGACTGAAGGCTCTTCCAGAAGCATGATAAGAATCATCCATCTCGATCGGAGATAATGGATACGGGCACACCCTGGAGTCTAATAATATCATTTGTCACTACCATATTTTCTAGGAAAGGGTATTTTAGTAATTTTATAATTAATTAAATATTATGCATGATAATAATTATTTGTTGTATTATTTAATTATTGTTAGATGTTAGTTATTTATTTTGGACTTGTGTTGTTGGACCTAACTAGTTTAGTTTAGACTCATGGACCAACATGTATTAATTGTTATATTTGAGCCCAATTAGAAAGTCCATTGATTAGGAGATGGATTAAAATTAACTAAACCATTAGCCTAAAAGCTTCCCTCCTTAATTATTTATTCATGAGAGGCCCCAAGGGGTATAATGGACATTACTGTTTGATGATAAACAAAAGAAATGAAACTAGGTTTATACGAAACCCTTTCTTTGTTTACAAACAAGAAAAAAGAGTACAACTAATCATATACGAGGATGTTAAGTACAATAAAAATGATTCTGGAGAAAAATTGCTATGGGAGTCTGATCTGCGGTCGATCACTTTGTCCCTTGGACCATACGATGATAAAGAAGTGCTGTAGAAGAAGAAGAAGCTTCAAAGATTGCAGGGAGGATTGAACTCTCGTTGCCAAAGTTGTCAATCAACGCTCTCTGTCTGTGCTCTCCCTCTATAATCTCTTAATCTCTAATCTTAATCCTCTCTTCGATCTTTTCTGCGATCTTTCGACCTTGATCTCCTGTGACCAGAGGTCTCTATTTATAGAGATCGGTCATAGTAACTGTCCAGTCGGCGTAGAAGCCAAACTGTAGAGAAAGTTGCACCTTTTATGCGGCGGTTATAATAACTGCTACCCACGTTCGAATGATCCTCTGAGTATGCGTATGACACGTGTCCCATTATGAGGTAACGCGTATAACTGCCTCTCGAAGATCATGGCATGCAAGCCACGTAGGTAACTGCCCCTCGCGTAGAGATGGTTGGCATAAAAGCCAAATAACTGTCTTGTTGGCGTAAAAGCCAAATAGCTGTCTTGTTGGCGTAAAAGCCAAATAGCTGTCTTGTTGGCGTAAAAGCCAAATAGCTGTCTTGTTGGCGTAAAAGCCAGATAGCTGCATGATAGGTAACCAGCATAAAGATAGCCAATTATCCTTCCTGACTGAGGTCTTGAGCGTATTCTGGGCCAAGTAGCCTTATCACGTACCTTTGCAAATATAGCCTGAGTTGGCGTATTTAGAGGAGATAGCATACTGCGTGCTCCTATAGTTGAAAATAGCCTGGTTGGCATATTTCGAGGAGATAGCGTACGGCATGCTTCTATAGTTGAAAATAGCCTGGTTGGCGTAAAATGCCAGGATGGTGATGTAAGTGTATTAGCCCTAGTTTTAGCTCTCCCAGTCATGACAAAATTATAGAGGATAGAACCAAATCTCGTGCATTTAATGCAGAGATGTGACTCAATCTCATGCATTAAATGCCGAGATATGTCTCGAGCTCTGTACGAGAAACAACTTTTGACGTGGCATCTGATTTTGTCTCATCTTGAGCGTAAAAGCTCATCTCTGCCTGTGTAGATTAGGCAGCGTATTCCTTGAATGCGTAAAAACGACTTGTATCAAGGATATGTCGCTAAATGACAGCCTGGGTCTCTGTGCAGAATCATCATCGCAGTCGTCCTCTCGATCGTCGTGCAGTACTTTTTGTCAGGAGTCAGGTTCACTGTTCTGTCTGACAGATTCATTCGAGGAATACGAAGAGTTCCTCGTACAACTTTATGTTTGCATTAAAGACAAACATATTTTATACCGTAGGGAGATGTAGCTACCTTTTTACGCCAAAATAGTCTTGATGCACTGCTTTACGCGGGCAGCTCTAAAGCCATATTTTATGCCACAGAGCACTGAAGCTCTTGTTTTACGCGTATAGCTCTGAAGTTATATTTTTATGCCACACAGTGCTGAAGCTCTATTTTATTCGGACTTCATGTATGTTGGGGATTTTTTACGCATACAACTCCCCAGCGTATTTCATGCTTCTACAAGACCCCCTTCAAAGTTTTTAAATTCTTCGTAATTTGAAATACTTTGAATGAAGCATGAAACGGTCAAATCTGACTCGTTCTTTGAGGCTGATTTTTCGGCAATATTTAAGAAGTTGTTGGGATTTGGTACGTTCTCTTCTGCCTATATAAAGGCAAGCGAATAAACCTATTTTCCTATACTCCCTTCACCACAAAGATGGCTGCCGAGATTCATTGGGCTGAACTGAGGAAGAAGAAGATTATGCTCTTCCAGCATGTAAGAAGCCATAAAAAGAGGCATCTTCGAGCAAATATTTTCTGCAACGATGGATCATGAAAGGATATCATAGCTTCCTTTGTTCATTATTTTCCCCTATTATGAAGCTGGACGCTGGTGGGCAGCTTGGCAGTATCTTCCAGTATTATGTTGGGTCTGAATCCCTAACATAATTCTTGAGCGTGGCCGCCAACGACGTAAGGAGGGGGGCTTGAATAATTTAAACAAGCCCAGTTTTGTATCCTCCCGCCATTCACCATTTTCTTGTTCATCGGAAGAAGCCGATGAAGTGCCGTAGAAGAAGAACTGAAGATCTCTATCAGACGAGAACCTAGCGTAATAGATTCCCATCGTGATCTTGAATATAAATGAAAAATCCTTTGTAAAAAAAAGGATTTTCATCATATGTAATCATGATTAATAAACTTGTCTTCTTTTACGCATTGTTGTTTTGCCATATTGCTGTGAAGAAGTCTGATAATGTGCAGCTTCAGCACGTCTGAGTAGTTTTCTTACGCTGACTCTGATAAATATTTATCCGGTCACATCCTGACTTTTACGCGTAACAGAAGATGCATAAAAAGCTCTTTAGCATTAAGTTGTCTTGAAGATCCAACTGTCATGCTATTTTTCGAGGAGTCATATAGAATTCTGAACTGTCACTTTTCTGATACGAAGAATTTCTGTTCAGAACATCATCTTCAAGAATGGCTTCCCGAAAGTTTCTTGAAAACAGGGCAAGAAATATCCGCCGAATCAGGCCATACTTGAACTTAGATGTAAAAGATTCTGGCTAAACTTCAAATAAACTTCCAATGGCCCAAGAAGAAGAGACATCTTCAACGCTGACATTTGTGTGTTTCAGGCACTTGTAATGTTTTGTAAACAAAAAGGAGTATTTTCTGCGTAACCCTTGTAATTGGCCTTCTCGAGTATAAGACGCAAATTATCAAGATATACGCGTATCCTGTCCTGCGTGAAAATTCATAGATCCGTAGCATCTGTAGCTTCTGAGCGTAAAATCGTAGATTTATAGCTTTGCGCGTAAAATCATATATCTGTAGCTTCTGAGCGTAAAATCGTAGATTTGTAGCTCTGTGCGTAAAATCATAGATTTGTATCTTCTGAGCGTAAAACCGTAGATTTGTAGCTTCTGAGCATAAAACCGTAGATTTGTAGCTTCTGAGCGTAAAACTGTAGATTTGTAGCTCTGCGCAAAAAACCGTAGATTTGTAGCTTTGTGCGTAAAATCTGGATCCGTTACGCAGTATGACTATCCGTCTTCCTTTTCAAATGATAGGCTGACGTGGTCCTCAATCATAACCGACTATTAAAATCGGATTTGGTTAAGGATTTGAAGAGTCATCTGAACTCTATAAATAGCGCTAGGTTGTGAGAGAAAAACCCTTTATCTGTTTCTGCAAAACCCTTTCTTTCTGAGAACTCCTCGTCTTCGTCTCTTTTCTGAGAACTCTGAGTTTCGTCATGGCACCAAAACAAGCCTCCGTCTCTAAGGGAAAGAAAGTTGCCTCTTCATCTCGCTCCACTGCTCAAGCACGAGCGACCCCTACTAGGCCAAGCGAGCCTCGTTCTGAACGAAGTGCTCCACCGTCTAGTTGCGCACCGGGCATCACAGGTAAAGACTTCGAGAAAGATAGAGAACCTTCCGCACACGTTGTACGTGTATGCGCAACAATACGCCCACATTCCTAATGTGTCAGCGTAAAAACTCCATATTTTGCAGTCTGGCTTAAAAACTCAGACTGTCAAATTTTGGTGTATACGGCAAAATCTTGCATTTTACGCACTGGATGTAAATTCCAGCGTAAAACTCAATTTTTAGCAGTCTGGCGTAAAAGCACAGACTGTCAGGTTTTGGCGTATACTGCCAACCTTGCATTTTATGCACTGGAAATAAATTCCAGCGTAAGACTCAAGTTTTATTGCAGTCTGGCATAAAAGCTCAGACTGTTAGTCTTTGGTGTATGCTGCAAGAGTGTAGCATCTAGCGTAAAACTGACTTGTTTTCTTGCTTTTTGCAGTGGACCTACAGATCCCTCCTTTGGCTGAAGTGATGGGCTCTGCTGCTGGGATGCTAAATTCCAATTATCTGGAGGACTTGTCGCATGTGACATTCCCCATCTCTGGAAACAAGTATCCTCAAGAAAGGGGAACTCTGATCTCGGCCCAAGGAGAATGAATGTTGCTGAGTATGATCAGTGGAGAGCCCCTGACATACATAGATGGGACTGAGTATAGGAAACCAGCTTTCCTATTCGGGGATGTCATTGATAACCAGTCCCAGACCAAGCCCAAGAAGGAAGATTGGGTATTTTCTGCTGAGGGCATGATCATGTATCTGCCAAAGATGCCCAGAGATTGTCAAACCCCGATTCCGTGGAATCGATAGTCGTCGCCCGAGCGTGACGGCCGTGCGGGCCTAGGTTGCGCACCGCATAAGGCTAAGTATTTATGTTCTGCATAGCGAGCACATATTCAGAGTACGCAGATAAATTGTAACACAGATTTCATGGAAAAGTTTTATTTTTATTGATAATATGAACATCTATTACAAACTCCTGAACTGAGTCATAAAGTTGCCTCTGGGGCTTATAAAAGTGTTGACACAAAATGAGATAGCAGTCCTGTACATTATATCCTTTACTAAAACTCAAAATATAAGACCTCCGGGAGGAAGGACGGCCTTTCCACGAAGCTGCATATTTGCTTGGCTGCTAGCTTCTTCTTCAAAATACTTCAAAAGGGTGGCACAGATCAAGGCGTGCCTACAGCTGGACTGGATTGGGGGATTTACTTATGCTCCTCGCTTGGTTCTCCTTAGCGTGGGGAACCTGTTTCAACGAGGGTCAGTACATCGAAACGTACTGGTGAAGGCAAGCTAACCCAACTGAACCAATCAACACGATGTTTATATGAAACATGCATAATTATTGTGGTCTTGCTACTTGCCTTAGTTCATTTTACAGCAAGCAATAGATATAGAAATCAATGAAATAACCTGCCACCGCTCGGTGACATTTACCTGCCCGTCTGAACCACTTGCATAATACTTACCATGCCTTCCCTACCAAAAAGACACAAGTTAGTTACAACAGGTTTAATTTATACGAGGGGATCACTGACAAGTTGCCAAATGGACGGGCTAGTCTCAGTACGGAGTGTCGTGCGACGCATAGATCAGGACGTCCCAGGGCATTCCGTCCTATAGCAGTCGACTATCATGTGTTCCGTCCGGATCGGATCGGTGCCGGTGCCCCAGCGACCATCCGCAGGAACTAAGACCTTGTACACAAGTTGTCCGTGATCAACGCAGTAAACCAAGTTAGCATTAGAAGCAAATCAGGGCAATATCAGGTGCAGGGCAATAACAGGGCAAGAATCTACTTTAGCATAGTCTTCCTGTTCAGTTTATTGCATTCAAGATGAGTTCTATACATAGCACAAATTAAGAAGAAGTATATATACTCTAACTTGTATTCTTGAATATGAATGAACATTCCAACGATCAAGCATGTAAATGAGTAACTGTTCACAAGTAGATTGATAAGCATTAATAACCAAGTCTATTCCCCTTTTATACTGAGTCTTTTAGTTATTACTTGGTATCGTCTGATCAGGGCAAGCAAGAATGCAAGAGTTTAAGGTGTGAAGACTTGGAAGCAGGGCTAGCTAATCGGGATGGTAGCCACTCACTTAGTAGTTGGAAGGAAGAAGGAAAGAGGTGGCTCTGGAGTCCGTTCGAGCGGTGCCTACTGCTGGTTCACCTGCATTGCCAGAAACAACTGATTAATACCTCTTTCACCCTTTCCATTATCGGAATTAAAGTGCAGTTCGAAGAACGAAAACAATGAAATCCATCGAAACCGTTCAAGAAATCCCAACCAAATCCGAAAACCAATTCAAGGCACGAAAGTAACAAGCGACAGCGAAAACTAGGCAACAAAAGATGCAGCGGAGAGGTCCCTTCTTACTCTGCCGCTAAGTCGATTCCGGGGGCACGGTCCACTGAATATAGGAATCGATTCCGAAGAGACAAATCCATAAAGAGGATGGGTTCTTGTTTCAATCTATCCCGATCGAACGATACCGTCTTGTATTTCTTAGTCGCGCTCCCCGAATAGGGAGAACGGGGCACCACATCCAACCCAACTAATTGGAAGTTTTGCCCCGAAACTTAAGGAATAGAACCTACCACTAGGAAATAATGAGGGGAACCTTTCCCTCATCTCTGATTCAAGTTCCCAAGTAGATTCTTTGACCGAGTGATTCCGCCAAAGCACGCGCACGAGAGGAACCGAACGAGTCTGAAGCAGCTTTTCTTTCCTATCCAAAACTTGCACCAGTTGTTCTACATACGTCAAGTCGGCCTGGAGGTTCAGTTGTTCAAGGTCTACCACGTAGCTCGGGTCGTACACATATTTCCTAAGTTGAGAAACATGGAAGATATCATGTACATCGGATAGGGATGGTGGTAGAGCAATTTGATATGCAACTGAGGCAACCCGCTTTAGTATTTCGAACGGACCAACAAATCTCGGACTTAGCTTCCCCTTTGCTCCGAACCTGCTGACTCCTCGCATGGGCGAGACCTTGAGGAATACCCGGTCGCCTACTAGAAACTCAAGTGGTCTTCGATGTATATCCGCGTAGCTCTTTTGACGGCTTTGAGCTATCTTTAGTCTGTCCCAAATTAAGCGAACCTTCTGGACAGTCTGTTCCACAAGCTCAGGGCCAAGTATCTGCCGTTCACCAACTTCGTCCCAACAGATCGGAGATCGACACTTCCGCTCATACAATGCCTCATACGGCGCCATTTGAATGCTCGATTGATAACTATTGTTGTATGCAAATTCGGCTAAAGGTAGATGCAGGTCCCAACTAGTCTTCAAGTCCAAGGCGCAAAGTCACAGCATGTCTTCGAGGATCTGGTTGACACGTTCCGTTTGGCCGTCAGTCTGTGGATGGTAGGCGGAGCTAAACTTCAACTTCGTCCCCATTGCTGACTGTAGGCTTTCCCAGAAATGCGATATGAATCGACCATCTCTATCGGAGACTATGGATACGGGAACGCCGTGGAGCCGAACGATCTCGTTGAGGTAGATTTGAGCCAAGCGATCGGCACTCCAAGTTGATTTGATAGGAAGAAAGTGAGCAGACTTGGTGAGACGATCGACAATAACCCAAACAGCATCATGTCCCCGTTGCGTCCTTGGCAAGCCAATAATGAAATCCATTGTTATATGTTCCCATTTCCACTCCGGAATAGCAAGGTTCTGAAGCTCTCCGCCTGGTTTTTGGTGTTCGGCCTTTACTCTCTGACAAGCCATGCAATGCAACACGAACAACGCCACATCCCGTTTCAAGCCGTGCCACCAAAACGTTGTGCGGAGATCCCGATACATCTTAGTACTACCCGGATGAGAAGTATAACTTGCATAATGAGCTTTCGTGAGAATCTATTTCCTGAGGGCCGCATTGTCTGGAACGCACAGTCTTCCCTTCACTCGGAGCAACCCATCCGTGCCTACTGCAAAGTTGGATGCCTTTCCTGCTGAGATAAGAGCATGAATCTTTTGCAGGAATGGGTCATCCTTCTGAGCGGTCTTGACTTTTTGTAACAAGTCAGGTTCGAGGCGCAGTTGTGCCAGTTGCGCCCACTTTTTGTATCTAATTTTTAGAGTAATGCCCAGTGATTCAAGATCTCGGCACATCCTATCATCAATAGCTAAACTCCCTATAAACACTCGATTTAATGCATCAGCTACGACGTTTTCTTTACCAGGCGTATATCTGATCATGAGATCAAAGTCGCTAAGGAGTTCAAGCCAACGTCGTTGCTGCATATTCAAATCTTTTTGTGTGTACAGGTATTTCAAGCTCTTATGATCCGTATAGATTTCACACAGTACGCCATAAAGGTAATGGCGCTACAGCTTTAGTGCAAACACTACCGCGGCAAGTTCGAGATCATGCGTTGGATAGTTTTGCTCGTGAGGCTTTAGCTGTCTCGATGCAAAGGCTATCACTTTATCCCTTTGCATCAGGACACATCCCAGTCCCTTACCTGATGCATCACTGTATATTTTAAAATCATCTGGTCCGTTCGGCAGAGTGAGGATCGGGGCAGAGACGAGGCGCTGTTTTAACTCCGTAAACAAATCTTCACAGTCGTCCATCCAAGTGAATTTTGTGCCTTTTCGTATGAGCTGAGTAAATGGCATAGCAATTCTAGAAAAATTTTGTATAAACCTGCGGTAGTAGCCTGCCAGTCCAAGAAAACTTCGAATATCGCTAGCTGACTCCGGCCGTTTCCACTGCATAATGGCTGCTACCTTCTTCGGATCAACTGAAATGCCTTGGGATGAGATGATATGCCCCAAAAAGGATATATTGTCTAGCTAAAATTCACATTTACTCAATTTGGCATACAACTTGTTGTCTCGAAGGGTTTGCAACACCATCCACAGGTGTCCTGCGTGCTCATCCCTAGTCTTCGAGTACACCAAGATGTCATCGATAAAAACCACCATAAATTTATCGATGAAGGACCGAAATACACGATTCATCACATCCATGAATGCAGCAGGTGCATTCATCAGTCCAAATGGCATCAATGAGAATTTATAGTGTCCGTATCGGGTTCGAAAGGCAGTCTTCGGCGTGTCTTCAGGCTTAATCTTCAGCTGGTGATAACCCGAGCGAAGATCAATTTTTGAAAACACTGCTGCCCCCCTGTAGCTGATCAAACAAGTCGTCTATCCGTGGCAGAGGATATTTGTTCTTGACTGTGACCTTGTTCAATTCTTGATAGTCTATGCAGAGGTGTAGCGTTCCATCCTTCTTCTTCACGAAGAGCACAGGCGTGCCCCAAGGAGACACGCTCGGACGGATAAACCCATGATCTAGTAATCCTTGAAGCTGGTACTTTAATTCCTTCAGTTCTGCAGGGGCCATTCTGTACGGAGGCTTAGAGATGGGCTGTGTATTTGGAAATGTATCTATGGTGAATTCAATCTCTCGGTCGGGCGGCATGCCGGGTAGTTCGCTCGGAAACACATCGGGGAACTCCGCCTCAACGGAAGTAGAGTCGACATTTGCGTAGTCCTGCCGTGTGTCCTGAACCGACGCTAGGAATCCCTCGCAGCCTGAGTGGAGCATTCGCCGAGCAGATGTTGCTGAAATCACCATGCAGGCCCTGGTAGCGTCAATGGCTGGACTACTAGTGTAACAGAACACGGCTTCTCCAGGCAGGAGGAAAACGACTCATTTTTTGCACACTCTATAGTTGCCGAGCACGCGCTGAGCCAATCCATTCCTAAAATGATATCGTAGTCCCGAACATCAAGAACTAAAACATCCAGCGATAGTTTCCTTCCTCCAATACAGATGTGACCACCTTGGCATACTGAACGGACAGGTATTTTCGTACCAGAGGGGGTGCTAACACTTAAATCTAGGTGCAACGGAGTCATTTCTATGTTGTTCTCCGCGGTAAAATTTGTAGATATAAAGCTATGTGTTGCACCCGAATCAAATAGAACACAAGCAGGTATATTATTGAAAAGTAAAGTACCTGACACCACGGTGTTCGAGGCCAAAGCTTCCTCTCGCGTCATCGTATAGACTCGTCCTTGAGCTTGATTACGCCCTTGCTGAGGCGCAGCTCTGTTGGCCTGAGGTACAGGCGCCTGATTTTGTTGTTGAGGTGGGAGGACCGGACAATTACTGATCTGGTGGCTAGGATCACCACAGCGAAGAAAAGTCCCAAGCTTGCGGCGACAATCTCTTTCGATATGCCCTGGCTTCCTGCAAAAGTTGCAGGTCTTGTTGATGTCTCCACGCTGTTTACCACCGTTATTTGGTCGCTTTGGAGCGTTGTTTCCTCTATCGTTGTATTGGCGTTTGTGATTGGAGGGTTACACAGCGCCGGCAGCAACGTGAGGATACTACGGTTCGAGAGAAAGAGCGTGGTTCAAAACTTCCCGCATGGTTTGGTACTGTGGAACGACTACGTGCGCATGGATGGCAGGACGTAGACCTCCTTCAAATCGTCTGGCATGACTCGCTGCATCGGGTAGATAGGAGCTAGCAAATTTGGCCAGTTTGTTGAATTCTGCAGAGTATTGCTTCACTGTCATACTGCCCTGTCGTAGTTGTACAAACTCGTTTTCCTTATGACGTCGTACAGGCGGGGGTATAAACTCCTACTCAAATGCGGCACAAAAAGTCGTCCACGCGATCGCCTCCTCCCCATGGTCAAGCTGAAGAGATCGTCGATGCACGTCCCACTAGTCGTTGAAGCGAAGCTGTAGTTGAGCACACGCGACACGCTTTTCTTCAGGTACTTCCAGCAGAGAGAAATGGCCTTCAAGCTCGGCAAGCTAATCTAGGGCCACAATTGGGTCCTCAGTCCCCTTGAATGCTGTGTTGCAGACTTTCTTGAAGTCGCCAAAGTCGAAGGCAGTCACTTCCCTCGTCCTTGGTGTTGGAGGCGTTTCAACTTCAAGCACTGGCTGCTCCACCGGTGTAGCCACCATTGCTGCGGAATGGTTGGAGGCCAAGGTCTGCACGATCTGCTGCAGGGGATCTACCTGCTTTTGCTGGACTGAGAATCGTGCCTCTATATTGTCTTGAAACTTGAGGAGTCTCTCATCCGCTCATTTTTTAGCCCGTTTATAATGAGCTTCATCCCTTTGTTGGCTTGCTTCCAACATCCACATCATTTGCTTAAGCGGATCGACTTGAGACATGGCTCGCTGGCTCCGAGAGCTTCCCGAAGTGCCTGAACTGCTCTCCTGAGCCTGTGTCTCGCCTGGTGCTAGCGCTGATGGTTGCGCTTGCGCCATTCCTTCAAAAGAAGATAAATTATATCAGGATCATAACGTATTATGGACTTATTGTATGAACGCATCTCATTTTGGCCTAACGAGTTCAAGAGTTCGCACAGGGATTTATCATTAAAGAAACTTTTCCCATGCGAAGGGTTAAAGGAACTTTGAAGCTGTGCTCTGATACCAACATGTCACGTCCCGATTCCGTGGAATCGATAGTCGTCCCCCGGGCGTGACCGCCGTGCGGGCGTAGGTTGCACACCGCACAAGGCTAAGTATTTCTGTTCTGCATAGCGAGCACATATTCAGAGTACGCAGATAAATTATAACACAGATTTCATGGAAAAGTTTTCTTTTTATTGATAATATGAACATCTATTACAAACTCCTGAACTGAGTCATGAAGTTGCCTCTAGGGCTTACAAAAGTGTTGACACAAAATGAGATAGCAGTCCTATACATTATATCCTTTACTAAAACTCAAAATGTAAGACCTCCGGGAGGAAGGACGGCCTTTCCACGAAGCTGCATATTTGCTTGGCTGCTAGCTTCTTCTTCAAAATACTTCAAAAGGGTGGCACGGATCAAGGCGTGCCTACAGCTGGACTGGATTGGGGGATTTACTTCTGCTCCTCGCTTGGTTCTCCTTAGCGCGGGGAACCTGTTTCAACGAGGGTCAGTACATTGAAACGTACTGGTGAAGGCAAGCTAACCCAACTGAACCAATCAACACGATGTTTATATGAAACATGCATAATTATTGTGGTCTTACTACTTGCCTTAGTTCATTTTACAGCAAGCAATAGATATAGAAATCAATAAAATAACCTGCCACCGCTCGGTGATATTTACCTGCCCGTCTGAACCACCTGCATAATACTTACCATGCCTTCCCTACCAAGAAGACACAAGTTAGTTGCAACAGGTTTAATTTATACGAGGGGATCACTGGCACGTTGCCAAATGGACGGGCTAGTCTCAGTACGGAGTGCCGTGCGACGCATAGATCAGGACATCCCAGGGCATTCCGTCCTATAGCAGTCGACTATCATGTGTTCCGTCCGGATCGGATCGGTGCCGGTGCCCCAGCGACCGTCCGCAGGAACTAAGACCTTGTGCACAAGTTGTCCGTGATCAATACAGTACACTAAGTTAGCATTTGAGGCAAATCAGGGCAATATCAGGCGCAGGGCAATAATAGGGCAAGAATCTACTTTAGCATAGTCTTCCTGTTCAGTTTATTGCATTCAAGATGAGTTCTATACATAGCACAAATTAAGAAGAAGTATATATACTCTAACTTGTATTCATATGAATGAACATTCCAATGATCAAGCATGTAAATGAGTAACCGTTCACAAGTAGATTGACAAGCATTAATAACCAAGTCTATTCCCCTTTTATACTGAGTCTTTTAGTTATTACTTGGTATCGTCTGATCGGGGCAAGCAAGAACGTAAGAGTTTAAGGTGTGAAGACTTGGAAGCAAGGCTAGCTAATCGGGATGGTAGCCACTCACTTAGTAGTTGGAAGAAAGAAGGAAAGAGGTGCCTCAGGAGTCCGTTCGAGCGGTGCCTACTGCTGGTTCACCTGCATTGCCACGAACAACTGATTAATACCTCTTCCACCCTTTCCATTATCAGAATTAAAGTGCAGTTCGAAGAACGAAAATAATAAAATCCATCGAAACCGTTCAAGAAATCCCAAGCAAATCCGAAAACCTATTCAAGGCACGAAAGCAACAAGCGACAGCGAAAACTAGGCAACAAAAGATGCAGCGGAGAGGTCCCTCCTGACTCTGCCGCTAAGTCTATCCCGGGGGCACGGTCCACTGAATATGGGAATCGATTCCGAAGAGACAAATCCATAAAGAGGATGGGTTCTTGTTTCAATCTATCCCGATTGAACGATACCGTCTTGTATTTCTTAGCCGCGCTCCCCGAATAAGGGGAACAGGGCACCACAGAGATTACCCTATCTCTGCGTTCTTTCATGCCACACATCCTAGTAAGATGTCATGGACTCTGACTCCTGAACTTCACGGCCAGCCGGGGAAGATCATTTATAGGAAAGGGTTAAACTGAGGGGTATTTGTAAGCAAACCCTCAGGTCCTGTCATGCCCTTCAGAGGGTTACTGCCGGGCAGTGTCCCGAGTGAAGACACTTCACTGATCCAGCCGCGTCAAATAGCGACTTTCTGCAATGACTTTATGGGGCAGGGAGGAGTATACCCCAGGGCTAACCCTCGAACTAGTAGATGGCTTAGCCCCCAGAATCTTCGATGGGCCAGTTTAACTACATGGGCCCTGAAGCACTTTCAGACGAAGCTGGAAAGTATTGGCTTGTTCGCGGCTGTGAGTGCTACTAGTGTTGGGATGCCTCTCAACCCCAACTTGTTCTTAGCTTTGATGGAGCGGTATAACTCGCTCAGTAGGACTTTTGCCACTCCGATAGGTGAGTTGGGACTGGCCCTTCATGAGATGGCAGACATCTCAAGGCTGCCAATGGGAGACACTCCTTATGAAGAGTACGTTCCCATAAATAGGGAGCTAAGGGACACAAATACTCGGGCAGTGGCAGTGTATCAAGAGCTGATGAGCCACTATCTTGCATGCACCACCTTCTACGGGGAGCCCTCAGATTTAGCCCATACCAACAAATGGGTATCCTACCTCTTCTTTTATCAGGCCAGAAATGCTAAGCAGGACAAGGTTGTAGATAGCAAAGATAAGCCTTTGAACCTTCTGAGCAAGCTTAGTGCCAATACGGTCGATGATCTCATTGAAGACGCAGGTGCTTCAGATTATGTTCTCGATGAGGAGGTAGGGGGTTATCCTGCAGGCACTAAAGCCTGCAGTTATATGAGGCATTATCGCAAGCCTCTGTCAAGAGAAGCTCAACTGGCTGGCTTCCTCTCTATCTGGCTACGCCGATGGGTAGTGCCTGGCATCGTGTTTGCGGATCGCATTCATCGCAACATCTTATGGCCCATAGTGCGTTTGGTATTTGGAGCCAGATTTGGCCTACTTCCTGCCATGGTATGCGGGATACAAGCTGGCCTGAGAGCCATTACTGATGGGCTGCTGGCTGATGATACACAGCGTGAAGGATATCCCAGAGTGGAACTACCATTCCTATATCTGATGGGATGGTTAATCCTTCACAACACCAGAGTGATGTCTCCCGGATCTTCCAGTGGTTCAGGAAATAACTTCTTGTTGAATTACAAGAATTTTCTCTGGAATGTGGTTAGCGTCATAGATTGTCGACTAGCCCTCAATTTTGCCCATAGTTGGAAGCTCTTCTACACCGTCCCCTGCGTGCATATCAACCAACAGGGGACTAAACTTTAGGATGCAGGTCAGGGGAAGACTATTCTTTCTCCTGAAGCCTTTTACTGGTTGGTCTGCATTAGATCTTCTCATCTGCTGTACAGAAGTGAGGACCACTGCTACTTGGAGCCTTATCTGCCTAGTCATTTCGCCAGGCAATTTGGGTACGACCAGTTGCACGTGGGAATCCCATCACCAGCTTCAAGTTCAAAGGTGGACTTATTGATGGAGCTAGAGGATGGCGGTATTTCATCATGGGTTATACTGCAGCAACCTTTACTGTGCCCGCGACTTCTCTCTCCATGGAGTTGCGTATTCTTCATTCATACGTGCAGTTTTATGCGTCCATCAATACCTTCCATCATGATTTCGATGTGTATGGCAGTTTCAGAATGCCATCTCATAGGTCCGCTGGAAGAGAGGAGATACCATTTGTCTCCTCTGATGAAAATGATAAAACCACCGGTGCAGATGACTATTTGGTAATTTTACCGAGAGGCGTAATAGCTCCGCCAGCAGAGCCTCTCGTAATTTCCCATAAACGGAAGGCTTCCACTCTGAAAGAGCCTTCCCCCCGCAAGAAGAAGCATACTACTGGAGGTCCTAAAAATACTTCCACCAAGAGGGCCTCTTCTAGGAGTGAGTCTATTCTTTCCCCTGTTGGGGGTGATTCTTTGATTAGGGGTTCTTCGTCTTTTAGAGAGGGAGCCTCCATAGTTTCAGCTGACAGTGCTGGAGATTCTTTGTCCGTGATTGCTGCCGCTACCACCGCTACTGGTAGTGCTTCGGGATCGCCTTCGAGGCCGAGGATAATAAGATTCAATATACCTTTATCAAGACAAATAATGGGTCTAGCGCCTCCTTCGTCTGTAAGTATTTCCAGCGAGATTCTACCCGATGAACCCCGAGTAGATCTGGGTGATGAATGGGATGACTACCCCCTGGCGTCAGTTGGAGCACCCTCTTCTCCAGGTATGACAGCTTGTTTAGCATCATTAAGAAATGATTTAGCTATACAGGCTGCAGACGCAACATACATACCATCGGCCATGGGTAAATATTGTCTTCACACTTTTTTCAGGAAAATTAACATCAAATTGATATTAACTTTCTCTTGTCTTATTTTTAGGTGAAGATATCTCGGGGGAGGGCAAAGTTGACACAACTTCTGACTTTGTTGCGGATCCAGCTCATGAAACGGCGATGCCCGACGTTGAAGAAGCATATTTTAAAGCTGCTGATCTTTTATCCGCAACATTCTCGGGTGTCATCCCGCCAGTAGCAGTTCAAATAACATCAGAGGAGGATGAGCCTACCATGTCGACTGTGCCTCCTTCGTCGAGCATGCCAGCAATTTCAACCGTTGTTGGCGTCTCTTCTTTTGTCACGCCATCTGTTGAAGCAACGACTGTGGCAACACCCTCTACAGTCATTCCAGAAAGGAGGTTTACCGATATTGCGGGCACTCCCAGCGTCCATTCGAGCTTTGCTATGCTAGTGGATCAATACACTAGCATATTCTACCTCACTTTGAAAGAATTGATATCCATGGTGCTGGAGAAGAACCTAGGCTTTGATGCTCTGAAGATGTCCTCCAACCTCCCCATAGCGCAGATTAGAAATTTTAATGACGTTGAAAGAGCTAATGCGCTAGAGAAAATAGTTAATGGTTTAGAACAACCCATTAACGAATATTTGCAACTATCCCGAGGTGACATCAATGACCTGGTTCAGGCTGAGTATGACTCCCTAACTGCGAAACTTGCTCAACGGACAGAATCTTTAAACAAATCCATCCAGGAACGTCAGCAAGAGATGGAGAAAGAGCGAGCAGTATTGGTGGAGAGTATTCCTCAGCTGGCTCGGTGCCGTGCAGAATGTGAGGGATTGGAAGCTAAACTTGCTCAGATAAGGGAGAAGCTTCTCAAAGCATCGCTAGTCCGCGATCTATTGGATGGACAAGTGAAGATAGCTCAGTAGAACTTGGCACATGTGGGTGTCATCCACGCAAGCTTGGTTTAAACTCTGTCCGACGTATCTCTCTTGAGCAATGACGAGGCAAAGCTGGAACGGGCTCGCACTAATATTTTGAACCCCAGGAATGAGAGGATGGCTGCTTTGGCTCAACTGATTCGCGATTTAACTGCTCCTCCCTAATGATGTACTTTTCTGCTCCTTTTGTAATTTGCTATTCCCGGAGATAATAAAGATACATTTTTTGACTTTTATGGACCCATCACTTTAAAATATAAATGATAGGCTAAGATGAAAGTGATATCAGAGGTAATATGAACATGATATACTTTCGGTAAGGTTTTGGCTAAATGTAAAACTATTCAGAGGTAATATGAACCTGATAGAATATAATCCAGTTAACCTTTGTACGTAGTATCGTCAGAATAAGATCTTCATCATACTCCATTAAGCAAAGGAGATCGAGCATAGTACCTCTTCAGAGATTTGCCGTTGATAGGAGCCATTATCAGATCTTCAATAGGTTTGGCTAATCTGTAAGCGCCATTTGGGGAATGTCGTTTCAATCGCATAAGGGCCCTCCATTTCTTTGTGATTGTTTGTGTGGACTTCGGATATCGTACCAGAGGTAATATGAACTTAGTACAATACCCTGTTTGTTGAGGACATCCCACTGGGGGATCTTTGGTGGACCTATTATTTGTTGCGCACGTTGAGTGCAAATAATAAGTTCGAAACAAGCCCCATCAGAGGTAATCTAGACATGATAAGTTTTGTGGCTAGTAAAGATATTTCACTGGGGAATTTTTTTGTGGACCTATTACTTGTTTGCGCACGTTAGTGCAAGTAATGAGTTTAAGACAAGTCCTGACAGAGGTAATATAGATGTTTGTAAAATACGACTTTATGGGGATAGTGGAGAGACGTAGTTCAGAGGTAATATGAACATGAACTGACTTTTTCTCTGTTGGGGAATATAAAAATAGTTCAGGGGTAATGTGGATTTGAACTATTCGTTTCTATTGCGGGCATCACACCGGGGTTTTTTTTGTGGACCTATTACTTGTTGTGCACGAGCGTGCAAGTAATAAGTTTAAGACAAGCCCTGCCAGAGGTAATATGAACGTGGCAGTTTTTGTGGACCTAACACCACTGGCGTACTTAGAGTTAAGTACGGGTGCTAAGTTGAGATGACAACCGATATGAGAGGTGATATTGTAAACCCCCTGATTTTTCAAGATTTTCAAAACTGGATTTTTCACAATTTTCTGGAATTTTCTGAGAATTTTCTGTAATTTAAAAACAGGGTTTTATTTATTCAATGATTTTTAAATAATAATAAATGATATTAAAATATTATAAAAATAATATTTTTGGGTGTAAAATGAAAAACTGGACTTAGGGCAATTTTTTTAGAATTTATTGGGCCTCAGACCTATTTTTAATACCTAAAAACTATTTTAAATTAATTATAAATTAATCAATTGTGTTTATTTATTATTATTATTTTTTTTTAATAATACCCAGCCCGGCCCAGCCCCAAGCGGCCCAGCACCCTAGCGGGTCGGGTCGGATCCGCCAGACCCGACCCGGACCCGACCCGCATGGTCACCCCCAACCCCACGACCCACTCGCCCGCATCCTCCGCCGCCCGCCGCGATTTCCGGCCGCCACGACCGCCTCCCCCTCCGCAACCCTCGGCTCACGTCGCCCCCGACCTCGGCCTTCCCTCTCCCCGCCGACTCCCTATATATAACCCCCCGATCAGCCCCTCCAGCCACAGCATCCCCAAACCCTAGACCGCCTCGCCGCCGTGCGCCACCGCCCGACTCCGGCCAACCTCGCCGCCGTGCCCGCCCGGACCTCCTCCTCCCAGCGCCTCGCCCAGCCCCCAGCCCCTCCTTCTTCCTCCCCTCCTCTCCTCGACGAACAGCAGCGGCACCAGCTCCAGCCCGCTCCGGCCCCTGCGCCGCCTCCGCCCAACCTCGCCGGCGCCGCCCGAGCCCCTCCGGCCGGCCTCCCCCACCGCAGCGACGCCCTCAGCCGCCGCAGCCCGCCTGGGAAGCCCTAACCCTAGGGTCCTGGCGTGTCGGACACGGCCGGACACAAGACCCTTTGACCCGGACACAGCCCTAGTTCAGACACGTGTCGGACACCGTTTACCCTGGTTTTCGGGACCCCTTCAGGTGCGTGTATCTTTTTATTCGTAGCTCTGTTTTCGATTCCGCAAATTGCGTTGCGAAGCCTGTATGACCCTCTCGGTGCCCGGACAAACTGTTCGGGGCATCGCGTCCTGTGGTGATCGCACACCGCGATCCAAAAACAGGAAAAACCAGACCCTGTTTTACCCCGGAACCGAGTACGCCCCGCCAAACGGGACGACTTGGTCGCGCGCGGTCTTCACAGATATGTGCGCGTCGTCGATACGGACGTGCGGGATTTCTCGGAAGCTGATTCGGGTGTGCGTGCACACCGGGATCAACGCGTATCCGCGGACATCGCCCCGTATCCGACTTTTCTGCAATTCACCCTAACTTTGTGTATACACGTCGGATTGAAACGAAACTTGTGCCATCGGACTCGTAGCGATACGCTGGTCCTGTGAGCCAAGTTTGGTTCAATTCTGAGAACGTTGACGAAATCGCGTGTCATGGGCCCCACAGGCCCCGCTCGACGGGCGATTTCGTGATCGGCTCATCGGAATTCAAATCTGAAAGTTCCGTTGGGTTCGTATCATCGTTCCTGACCTATTGACACTGAGTTTGGTGAATTTGGAGACCGTTGACCCTGACACGTTTTTCGGTGCAAAGCGGGCCCACATGTGGACCCCGTTTTGACCCGAAATTGTCGTTTTTGCCCTTGTCTCCAAATTGGACTCAAGGACAGGCGTTTCTAGCTGATTGATATTTTCTGGATCTGATGGTGATGTTTGTTCCAGCAACCGGAGTACCGCCTGCAATTCCAGCTAAAGTCAGAACCGCAATCAGAGCCGGAACCACAGGCAAGTGTACCTTGCCAAACTCTGCAGCTTGCCACTTATTTTCTTGACTTAGTTATACATCAGTGGGCAAGTAAAGCTTGCCAATTAGCAGTAATTCCTGTTATAGAACTTTGCCTGAATTCCTGTTTAAATACTCATAAACTTGTTTAACTGTTAAATCCAGGACCGAGTGGCTTTACTTAGCGTCCGATTACCAGTCGGGTGCCAACCCCGTACGTGGGGTTGTGTAACGTCACATAGAGATGGTTATCGAGACCCGATAATGCTCGTACTTGTCTTATCAAGTACTCCAGAACCCAGGACACTTGACACTATTCATGAGACAGGATTTTCCCGAGATATTCGTGGTGATTCTGTATAGGATACAGGACATGGACATTATATTCTTAGATACTTTATGACTTGTGCATTAGCTATGATCCCGCTTGACATAGGCATGAGACGTTATGGTCATGTTATGCGTGATTACATTGGGTGGGGAGAGACACACAGGCTACAGGTTGACTATATCATGACAGTGTCGTAGTCTCCCTTTGAGCTAGACAACTGCTGGTGTCGTAGTCTCCCTTAGAGCTAGACAACCTCATGATATCGCTGCTACCGGCTCCCCGACATAGAGCTTGTAGTGGTTTCAGCCTGAGTTCTAGTGCTGCTCTCATATTGCATATCACTTAGCTGGTTACATAGTTTACCCTATTGCTTTATTTAATTGCTGTACTGCTTATTTATTTGGCTTGAGTTATCTTGTACCTTGCTATGTCCCCTGAGGACCTGGATCCGGATTATGTCCCCAGGTGTAGCCGAAGAGATCCATCCAGAGATATACAGTACAGGAGCACTTCCAGGAGCAGAACCCAGGACCTGAGGACGAGATCGTACCAGAGGACTTCTCCTGAGCATTGGCTGTATATAGTCAGTTATTTCTGTTCTATTTCCAGTTCTTTTATTTCCTGTCTATTTGATTTGATGTACCAGACATATTCTCGGATTATTTCCCGAGATACTTATTGAGATTTGCTTATTTATTCTAATGCATTATTTTTGGCATTTATTCTGTGGTTATTCCGTGGATGAGATTAGAAATACCTGAGACTTGTAACATTATACTGTTAGACTACAGCTTAAGCATGCCCTGATGGATCCATTAAATTGGGTTGTCCATCGGTGCGTGCTGCTGGCCATTACCGCGCATCCAGTCCCTCGTCATTTTAGGACTGGGGCGTGACAGATATGGACATGATAATCTATAGCCAAAACTCGGAAGGTTTGCTCAGAGGTAATATGGACATGACAAACTCAGCCTGAGAGAAATATTATGACAGCAGTTCAGAGGTAATATGGACGTGAACTCATGTCCGAAAAACTCGTTTGAGGAGTGATTCGTTGAGTGTGATCTATCCGAATATGAAGATAGACCAAAGGATCGCTCCGCTGGGGAGATTGATGGGACGATAGCTCAGAGGCAATATGAGCATGGCTAGCGTCTAACGAGATTTTAGCGTCTTCTCGTTTATAAATGCAAAGTGATGACTTTGGAGTCGATCAACTCCTGGATTCTTCTTTTCAGTACGTAGCATATCCTTGTAGGATGATGAATGTATCAATGAAAGAGACAATATTCTGGGTTATCGACCTTGCCAGCCCTTTCAGGGTATCTGATGTTGGGTAGTCAAAGCTTGTTTTCCTTCATTAATATATTGAAGATTTCAATGATGTCATCATCATTGAAGGAGAAAGTCCCCTTTGGCTTTCGGGCTTTCGATACCTGAGTCGTACGGTCTTCAGGGAAGATGGTCATAGTTGCTTCATCTTCGAATTTAGAGGGAATTCTACCCCCAACTTTGGATACTGCTCTATTTTGTCGAGGGATACTACCCCCAGACATGCCATTGTCTGGTTCTTCTTTATCTACAGAAGTTGATTTAGAAGGACCTGCATCTGGTATTACAGGATCAGACTCTGGAGATTTGGAGTTCGCAAGAGATACGGTATACCCTAACCCGAAACGAGTTCGTTGACAGTAGGGATCACCATGCAACGGTATTCGTCTGCCTTTTCCAAAATTGAGGCCTGGCTTCAACTTCAAATCATAACCCATATTTTGCATAATCTTTAAAGCTTGTGGGCTATATCGGTGGACTTGCATTTTCCCAACATCAGACTCGTGAGAATCTTCTTGTACAACCGGTCTATTCCATATTCGACCGAAGACTATTTGATACTGATCATCGCTAGTAGGTGGAACAATAAAGATAGATTTTTTATGTGGTCCATATGTCGTGACGACATTAGCTGTTGATGCTACTTCCTACATAATCTCCCCACGCTTGGTAGTGAGGGGCACTAAATCTTGATTTTGACCCCTGTCTTTGCGTTTCTGGATCAAGAAATCACGCAAATCAGGGTGATTACAAGAAGAAAAAGAAGGCTTATTCTGCCTTTTTACATCAGTAGGAAAATATAGATTAGGAACCATAACCCTCTCTCTGCCATAAGAATACAGCAGTTCACCCATGTGAGTAGCGTACGATCCATCATCCGTCTGAGGAGCATATTTTTCCGTAAAATGGGTCTTCTTTACGTGGATAGATTTATCCTGGCGTAATTTTGAGTTCTGCACAGGTTCGCGTAATTTTGAGTTCTGCACAGGTTCGCGTAAAACGGCCTCCGGCGTCACGCGTAATCTGAAGAGTGGACAACTTCTTCTCTTGTGGGCGTACAAGCCTGGAGGTTGAGAGATTCGCTACTACCTCGTCATAGACGGGAGATGCATTTTTACTCGCGGGGCACGTTTAAAATTTCCGAATTGGCACTGAGGCCTTGTCAGAAATTTTGTCTGCCACGTAACAGACGGAAGACGGAGTTTTACGCGCAAAGCGCGTGTTAGACTTCTGGATTGGCATTGAGGCCTTGCCAAAAATTTTGTCTGCCATGTCACGGACGGGAGACAAGATTTTACGTGCAGGGTGCATTCTAGACTTCTGGATTAGCACTGGGGCATTGCCAGAAGTTTTGTCTGCCACATCACATACGGGAGACGAGATTTTACGCACAGGGCGCGTTCTAGACTTCTGGATTGGCACTGAGGCTTTGCCAGAATTTTTGCCTGCCACGTCACAGACGGGAGACGGGGTTTTACGCACAAGGCGTATAGGCTGTGTTATCACAACCTTGTTGATCAGAGAAGGAGAGTTGGCAGGAAGGAAAGAGGATGTCTTGGGCATCCACACTTTACGCAGCTTCCTTTTATCCTGGACAGAGAGGGAATGAGAGCTACCCTCTGCACGAAGCATGTCTTCATAAGCAGTTTGGTCGAATTGGACGACCAAAGTCTTCTTCGTCGATCCGACGGATACAACATCGTGTTGAGCAATGGCTTTCTCGTCAGATGAGAAAGTAGTCCCCAGCAGAGTCGCCATCTTGTGTTTGATAATAAACAAAAGAAATGAAACTAGGTTTATACGAAACCCTTTCTTTGTTTACAAACAAGAAAAAAGAGTACAATTAATCCTATACGAGGATGTTAAGTACAATAAAAATGATTCTGGGAAAAAATTGCTATGGGAGTCTGATCTACGGTCGATCACTTTGTCCCTTGGACCACACGATGATGAAGAAGTGCTGTAGAAGAAGAAGAAGCTTCAAAGATTGTAGGAAGGATTGAACTCTCGTTGCCAAAGTTGTCAATCAACGCTCTCTGTCTGTGCTCTCCCTCTATAATCTCTTGATCTCTGATCTTGATCCTCTCTTCGATCTTTTCTACGATCTTTTGACCTTGATCTTCTGTGACCAGAGGTCTCTATTTATAGAGATCAGTCACAGTAACTGTCCAGTCGACGTAGAAGCCAAACTGTGGAGAAAGTTGCACCTTTTACGCAACGGTTATAATAACTGCTATCCACGTTCGAATGATCCTCTGAGTATACGTATGACACGTGTCCCATTATGAGGTAACACATATAACTGCCTCTCAAAGATCACGGCATGCAAGCCACGTAGGTAACTGCCCCTCGCATAGAGATGGTTGGCATAAAAGCCAAATAACTGTCTTGTTGGCGTAAAAGCCAAATAGCTGTCTTGTTGGTGTAAAAGCCAAATAGCTGTCTTGTTGGCGTAAAAGCCAAATAGCTGTCTTGTTGGCAGAAAAGCCAAATAGCTGTCTTGTTGGCATAAAAGCCAAATAGCTGTCTTGTTGGCGTAAAAGCCAGATAGCTGCATGATAGGTAACCAATGTAAAGATAGCCAATTATCCTTCCTGACTGAGGTCTTGAGCGTATTCTGGGCCAAGTAGCCTTATCACATATCTTTGCAAATATAGCCTGAGTTGGCGTATTTCAAGGAGATGGCATACTGCGTGCTCCTATAGTTGAAAATAGCCTGGTTGGCGTATTTCGAGGAGATAGCGTACGGCGTGCTCCTATAGTTAAAAATAGCCTAGTTGGCTTAAAATGATAGGATGGTGATGTAAGCGTATTAGCCCTAGTTTTAGCTCTTCCAGTCATGACAAAATTATAGAGGATAGAACCAAATCTCATATTTTAATGCAGAGATGTGCCTCAATCTCGTGCATTAAATGCCGAGATATGCCTCGAGCTCTGTACGAGAAACAACTTTTGATGTGGCATCTGATTTCGTCTCATCTTGAGCATAAAAGCTCATCTCTGCCTGTGTAGAATAGGCAGCGTATTCCTTGAATGCGTAAAAATGACTTGTATCAAGGATATGTCGCTAAACGACAGCCTGGGTCTCTATGCAGAATCATCATCACAGCCGTCCTCTCGATCGTCGTGCAGTACTTTTTGTCAGGAGTCAGGTTCACTGTTCTGTCTGCCAGATTCATTCGAGGAATACGAAGAGTTCCTCGTACAACTTTATGTTTGCATTAAAGACAAACGTATTTTATGCCGTAGAGAGATGTAGCTACCTTTTTACTCCAAAATAGTCTTGATGCGCTGCTTTACGCGGGCACCTCTGAAGCCATATTTTACGCCACAGAGCGCTGAAGCTCTTGTTTTACGCGTATAGCTCTGAAGTCATATTTTTATGCCACACAGTGTTGAAGCTCTGTTTTACGCGGACTTCATGTATGTTGGGGATTTTTTACGCATACAACTCCCCAACGTATTTCATGCTTCTACAATTACATAGTAGCTTGAGGAAGGGTTAGAGGGGGCCGACCTATTAAAGAAGGGGGAATTGATTTCTCTCTCCTTTTTTCATTTCAAAACTAGATCTAGAATTTCTCTCAACCAAATTCT
This sequence comes from Iris macrosiphon, assembly GCA_036927795.1. Lineage (NCBI taxonomy): Eukaryota > Viridiplantae > Streptophyta > Magnoliopsida > Asparagales > Iridaceae > Iris > Iris macrosiphon. The sequence continues at coordinate 35,653,191 of JAYESA010000001.1, read as the reverse complement.
TTCATTTCCACTTCATTTTCCTACCAAATTTCATCCCAATTCCTTTCCAAATCACCATTGGAGACTAGTGGAGCAAGGATCTAGAAGGAGGAAGCAAGGATCTACAAAGAGGAGCAAGGATCTACAAGTTGGAGGCCAATTTCATCACATTTAGAGGTTTTATTGGGAATCCATCTTTCAAAAGGTATAATTTAGTTTTTCCCCTTAAATTAGGTTCTAAATCTGAGATTTAACCATGAGAAATTAACCCATATGCATAGGCTACCCATAGGATTTGTTTTTGTGTTCATAGGAGGCCTATTGAGGAAGTTATGGTACTTTTTGTGTCAATTTTGGGGGAATTTCGATATTAATATTTGTTGTGTGTGTCAATTAGTCCTATAGATCAATTTGGCATGTGCTTGTGTGTTTGGGGCTAGTGTTGTGTCCGCAATTGGGTACGTATAGGTCGTATCCCAACAATTTGGTGATACGTGTTGACTTGGAGATTTTCCTCCGACATGGGACTTTGAACATGTCACATTTTGACACGGACACGTAGAATTGTATTTGATTCTTCGTATTGTTCATAAATAATATATATGACTTGTTCGTGTCCTTCGGGGTACGTTTGAATGTGTGGTGGACTCGTGTCGCATGTGTATCCTAGATCTAGTGGGATACGGAGTGATACGTTCCATGTGTGTGTAATTAATTGTAGATCTAATTCTCTTGTATTCCTATTTCATGGAGAAGTATAATTATGCATGTGTATATATATATATATATATATATATATATATATATATATATATATATATATATATATATATAATATTGTGTGTATATATTTATGTAATGTTGAGTCTTAGATCTATGTATCTATGTATATTCTATATGTGTATATATTGTATGTAACTATTCTTCTATATATATATATATATATATATATATATATATTGTAGTATATATAGATATGTATATGTTAATAGATAATTAGATGTATTTATAATCATATAATATATGTTTTATTTGGTGTATATGTTTATATGTACGTATGTTGTTATAAACATATTACTATGTATATGTGTGTATGATACTATGTGGTATTTTGTACATATTACTATGTATGGGTGTATGTATAGTTGTTAGTAGTATTATATGCATATTGTATAGATATTATGTGGGTTATATATATATATGTTATTATATATATTGTTTATATATATATATATATATATTATATATATATATATATATTATATATATATATATATATTAGTGACAGCGGGCAGGAGCGTCGCAACAACAGCAGCAATGCCAACAGCACAGTAGCCGCAAGAGCAACAGCGATAGCAAGCGTAGCTGAAAAGCAGCAGCAACAGCAATAACAGCTGCAGCCCTACAGCGACAGCAGTTAGCAACAACTGTAGGAATATGTCGCTGAAACTACAGAGTATCAGCAGCCGTATCAGAGGCTTTAATGACGGCTTTGGCGACAGCAGCAGGAATCTGTCACTAAATTAGCAGAGTATCAGCAGAAACCACAGTTTTTAGCAACAGCAGTCAAGGCTTTAGCGACAGTTTGACAGTTTATATATATATTAGATGTATATATATGTATAGGTATATTTATATATATACGGTAATTAATATATATGTAAATATGTTCCTAATTACTACTTGTATTATAGTATACTATATGTATAATAATTAGTGTAGCATATTTTATATTTAAGGTTATTTTGCATAAGTAAAGTAGTGGGTATTACCTTGAGATACCAAGGTAAGTACCAAGGTATTTGGAGATGTCCAAGGTATTGGATTTGGGTATCAATATTATAGTTTAGTGTTGAGATACCAAGTTGGTTCAAAACCAAGGTATCTATTTAATGTTTGTAATTAGGATTTATATAATAAATAAATTATTTGATTTTAATACGTGATGTTTCCCTATTGTTTTACATATCCAGAGATATGGTATCCTAGTACCCTAAGATGTAGTTTATGACCTAAACTTTAGTATTTGAACCCAATATCTTTGTGTTAGACTTTTGCAACCTAGAAATAGTTAGTTGACCATAGTTTGACCATAGTTGACCTTAGAGTTGACTTGTTGATCTAAAAGTTGACTAGTTTAACTTATTTCCTTTCTGAAACCTTGTATTGATGTTGTATTCTGTCTAGGTCTTCGAGGTACCGTGTCGGACATCTGTGAGACTGTTCATTGGACTTCAGGCGAGTACATTCTCTGATAGTTTCTCGTTTATGATATCCTCTATGTTTATTATATCTAGTGTAGATATCCATGTTTCCTTGACACGATGGTTACATGGATTGGTATATCCGGATCTCGTCATGAGATGTTATTCCTGGTTATATGGTGTATCTTATGCAAGCCTTGGTTCATTGATTATCTTGTACATGTACAGACACTGATTCTCGGGGAGACTTGCTACCTACCTGGAGAATCCCGTGCCATAGCGTACCATGGTTGGATCTATTATACCAGTCGAGGTGGGGAGTATGTAGTATAGATATGTGATTATAACCATCTTGTATCTTGTATAGTGTTAATCATACACCACATGTATGATTAGCCAGGCCATAAATCTTGTATCATGTTCCCAAGCCGATCACATGTTAAAGCTAGTACTCACACACTTAGTCAGTAGTATTCTTGATCATTAACATATTGCTCATTATTATAATTATTCCAGTATTTCCTTATTGTATATATCTTATTGTATCTATTGTGCATCTTGTATATTCACATCTATTTACTGTTACATAGTTTTTATCATTGACTAGAACTGATGTTAGAGATGTACTCTGCTCCTTTCCTGACTAGATATATTTTTCCCAGATGACACTGAGGACTGGTACCCTACACATTATGGACCTCAGGATGTTGTGGGTTTAGAGTCAGAGACCCTGGTTTAGGAGGAACTTATCCCAATTGAGACAGATGACCCGAGTTTAGTAGCTTCTTAGTATTCTTTTACTGGATTTGTCTCCAGCTTATTTTTTTTGGTATTTCTTTCAGACTCATTGATGTATTATTTTAGACTCATGAGTTGTTTGTGACTATTCTATTCTTTATCATATTCGTGATCATTCCATCTTAGATATGTGATTGAGTATATTGTTATTGTTGGTGGTTCATTATATTGCTAGATAGATTACCCAGACAGCGTTCTACCGCCAATTCTGTGGCGTAAGTTGGGCGTTGTTTCCGACTTGCATCCCTACATCGGGTGCGGGTCGTGACATCATTGAGGTAGATATGCGCCGGACGATCGACACTCCAAGTAACTTTAATAGACAGAAAGTGAGCTGACTTGGTGATTCGATCGACAATGACCCAGACGACATTATTTTTCTGTTGCATCTTTGGCAAACCAACAATAAAATCAATCGTTATGTGTTCACATTTTCACTCCGGTATAGTAAGGTTCTGCATCCATCCGTCTGGCTTCTGGTGCTCGGCCTTTACTCACTGACAAATCATGCATAGCGACACGAACAGTGCTACATCTTTTTTTTATGTCGTGCCACCAAAATGTCATACAGAGGTCTCGATACATCTTCGTGCTCCCTGAATGTAAAGTATAACTCGCATAGTGGGCTTCAGTGAGTATCTCTTTTCTGAGGTTTGCATCGTTAGGAACACACAATCTTTCCTTCACCCGCATCATTCCATCTGTGCTCACCACAAAGTCGGTCACCTTTCCTGCTGAGATAAGATTACGCATCTTCTCTAGGAACAGGTCATCCTTCTGAGCGGACTTAACTTTCTCCAATAAGTTCGGTTTGAGGCGCAAATGAGCCACTTGTACCACCTTTTTGTAGATGATTCAGAGCGTAATGCCCAAACTTTCGAGATTCCTTCGCAGCTTGTCATCGATAGCTAAGATCCCAATAAATACTCGACTCGGTGCATCAGCTACAACGTTGCCCTTGCCCTGTGTATATCTGATTATCAAGTCAAAGTCGCTAAGGAGTTCAAGCCAACGTCATTACCGTAGATTCAAATCCTTTTGAGTATAGAGGTACTTGAGGCTTTTGTGATCTATGAATATTTCATATGGTACACCATATAGGTAATGCTGCTATAACTTCAACGCGAACACCACCGATGCAAGTTCCAGATCGTGCGTTGGATAGTTCCTTTCGTGAGGCTTTAACTGCCTTGATGCAAAGGCTATCACCTTGTCCCTCTATATAAGAACATATCCTAAACCCTTTCCTGAAGCGTCGCTATAGATTTTAAAATCATCGGGTCCATCTGGAAGAGTAAGAATCGGTGTTGAGAAGAGTCGTTGCTTTAATTCCACAAATGAAGCTTCACAGTCGTCCGACCATGTGAACATTACTCCCTTCCGAGTGAGATGAGTTAGAGTCAAAGCGAGCCTTGAAAAATCTTTTATGAACCTTCTGTAGTAGCCCGCTAGACCAAGGAAGCTTCTAATATAGCTGGCCGACTCAGGTCTCTTCCACTTCATGATGGCTTCAAATTTCTTTGGGTCGACTGAGATGCCCCCTGTGAAAAAGATGTGCCCGAGGAAAGATATATTGTCCAACCAGAACTCACACTTGTTTAGCTTCGTGAATAACTTATTATCTTGAAGAGTTTGAAGCAACATCCGCAGGTGTCCTACGTGTTCATCCTTATTCTTCGAGTACACTAAGATGTCGTCTATGAATACCACCACAAACTTATCAAGGAATGGTCGGAACACACGTTTCATAAAATCTATGAATGCGACATGAGCATTCATCAGTCTGAACGACATGGCTGAAAACTCATAATGGCCATAGCGGGTCTGAAATGCTGACTTTGGCATGTCCTCTGGCTTGATCTTTAATTGGTGGTAGCCAGAGCGAAGGTCTGTCTTCGAAAACACTGACGCTCCATGCAACTGATCAAAGCGGTCATCGATCCTGGGCATGGGATACTTATCTCAGATAGTGACGTTATTTAGATTATGATAGTCTATGCAGAGTCGCAACGTCCTGTCTTTCTTTTTCACGAAGAGTACAGGCGTGCCCCAAGGAGACACACTCAGACGAATATATCTACGGTCAAGCAGTTCTTGTAGTTGGTACTTTAACTCCTTTAGTTCAGCAAGGGCCATTCGGTACGGGGCTTTGAAAATCGGTTGGGTATTTGGAAAGGTATCGATGGTGAACTCAATTTCTCTGTCGGGTGGCATGACACGTAGTTCGCTCGAAAACACATCAGGGAACTCCGCTACAATGGAAGAAGACTCAATATTTGCGCAATCCAGCTGCGTGTCCTAAACCGACGCTAAGTATCCCTCGCACCCAGAGTGTAGCATTCGCTGAGCTGACATTGCAGAAATCACCATGCAGGTCCTTGACGCTTCTGTTGTTGGACCACTTGTGCAGTAGAATTTAGCCTCTCTAGGTAAACGAAAAATGACCCGTTTATCTGCACATTCGATAGTTGTTGAGCAAGCGCCGAGCCAATCCATCCCTAAGATGATGTCGTAATCCCGAACATCTAGGACTAACACATCGAGCGAGAGTTTTCTTTCCCCAATACAGACATGACCACCCTGACATATTAAACGAATATGTATCTTCGTTCCCGATGGGCTGCTAAAACTATGGTCTATATATAATGGTGTCATTTCTATTTTATTTTCCACGACAAAATTCGTGGATACAAAGCTATGCGTAGCACCAGAATAAAAAAATATGCGAGCAGGTATGTTATTAAAAAGAAATATACCTGACACAACGGTGTCCAATGCTAGGGCCTCTTCCAGTGTCAAAGTGTGCACCCGGCCTTGAGCTTGATGATGCTCTTACTGTGGTGCATCTCGGTTGCCTTGATGTGCTGTAAAAGAATTTGGATGTTGAGGGCGAAGCTTAGAGGGGAGCTGACAGTCCTTCGATATGTGGCCTTGACCACCACAGTTGAAGAAAAACCCATTCTTGAGGTGACATTCGTTGATGGTGTGCCCTGGCTTCTTACAGAAGAAACATGGTTGCCCTGGATTTCCTTTCTGCTGACCGCCGTTATGAGGACACTTTAAAGCGGTATTTCCTCCCGCGTTGCTATGGCGCTTGTAATTGGAAGTATGCACAGTGCCGGCAGTAACAGGAGGATACTGTGGTTTGAGGGAAAGGGCATGGTTGAGAACTTCCTGCATAGTCAGATATTGGGGAACGACCACATGCGCATAGATGGCAGGTCGCAGGCCATCTTCGAATTGTCTTGCACGACTCGCCGCATCAGGTAGGTAGAAACTTGCAAATTTGGCAAGCCGATTGAATTCATCGGAATACTGCTTCACGGTCATATTGCCTTGCCAAAGCTGTACGAACTCATTCTCCTTTTTCAGATATATGGGAGGGGGTATGAACTCCTCTTCGAATGCGCTACAGAAGGTAGCCACGCAATCGTCTCATCATCAATGTCAGCAGAGAGTGATATATGATGTACGTCCCACCAATCGTGCGCATTCAAACGGAGCTGCAATTTGGCACACGCAACTTATTTCTCCTTTGGTACTTCAAGCAGTTTAAAGTGATCTTCAAGCTCTGCTAGACAATCTAGAGCTACGACCGGATCCTCAGTCCCCCGGAAAGATGTGTTGCAGACCTTCTTGAAGTCGACAAAGTCGAAGGTAGTCACTTCCTTCTTCTTTGGAGTTTGAGGTATTTCAACTTCAGGAGTGGGTCGCTCCACCGGTTCCGCTGCTGTCGTTGTGGAATGGTTGGAGGCCAAGGTCTAAACAATCTGTTGCAGGACATCTACCTGCTTCTGTTAGACTATAAATCGGGCTTCTAGATTGCCTTCGAACTTTCTCTGTCGCTCATCCGCCCGCTTCTCGGCTCGCTCATGATGAGCCTCATCCCTCTGTTGGCTTTCTTCAAGCATTCGCATCATTCGCTCAATCGGGTCAACATGGGGCATGGCTCACTGGCTTCTGGAACTTTTCGAGGTATCGGAACTACTTTCATGGGCTTATACCTCTCATTGTGCTAGTGATGATGCTTGTGCTAGAGTCACTCCTTCAAAATAAGGTTACTTGGATCAGGCTTATAATATATTATGGACTCACTGTATGGAACGTATCTCATTTTGGCCAAATAAGTTCAAGAAGTTTGCATAGGGAATAGATCGTTAATGGACCTTATCCGACATGAGGGTCAAAGAATCTTGAAGCTGTGCTCTGATACCAATATGTCACACCCCAATTTCGTAGAATCGATAGTTGTCCCCCGGGTGTGATGCCGTACGTGCCTAGGTTGCGCAACGCACAAGGCCAAGGTATTTTATATAACAGCACATATTCAGAGTACGCAGATAATTGAAACACAATGTTGAAACATAGAAAAGTTTCCTTTTTTGATAATTAACATATTTTACAAACTCTTGAACGAGTGGGATAATTGCCGCACGGGCTTACAAAAGTGGATGCAAAATAAGATAACCGTCCTGTACATTACATCATTTTACTAAAACTTTAAAGCTATAGACACCTTCGGGCGAAGCTATCGCCTTTCCACGGAGCTGCATAAGTTATGTGCACGAGCTCTGGAAATTCAAAACATACTTCAAGGGCACGAACTAGACGTGTCGGTAGGTGGACTGGATTGGAAAGTTGCTCTAGCTTCTTGCAGAATCTCCTTGGTGCGGGTAACTTGTTGCAACGAGGGTCTGTACATCAAAATGCATTAGTGAAGGTGAGTTAACCCAACTATACCAATTAACACGTTATTTATATAAAGCATGCAAGTTATTATGTGGTCTTTCTATCTTGCCTTAATTCATTTTATAAGCAAGCATTAGATATGGAAGTTTACTGAAATATCATGCCACCGTTCGGTGACTTTTACCTGCCCATCTGAACCACCTGTACAATTCTTACCATGATCTTCCTTCATCAAGAAGACATAGTTAGCTTGCACAGTTTAAATATACGAGGAGGTCACTGGCATTCTGCCACAAAAGACAAGATATAATCATGGGACAGAAATGGTATGCATCGTAGGTGGCGAGCTCCGCTACATACCATTTTGTCCTCCAACAGACGACTATTCAGAACGTTTTGTCTGGATTGGATCGGTCCAGTGCCCCAGCGACCGTCCACAGGAACCAAAACCTGTGTGCACAAGTTGTTCGTGACCAAACGGCATCTAATACTAAGTTATCAAACGGTACAATTTAAGGCAATATAAGCACGAGACAAGTTACATGGCATGATCTATTTTGCATAGTCTCCCTGATCAGTTTATTGCATAGCAAGGTGTGTTCTATATATAGCACAATCATAGAAGAAGTATATATATTCTACCTAGAATTGAAGCATGATGAAGAATATTTTAAACGAACTAGCATGCAACAAGGTAACCGTTCATAAGTTGAATGACAAGCATAAAGTAATCCAAGTCTATTCTATTTTATCTTGACATCTTTTAGTTATTTTGATATCATTTAATCAGAATAATCAGATGCACACCATCGACCTCTTGAGTTGTGTATTTCTCAAAGTCTCGTCCATGCGAGGAGTTACCAGATTTGGAGCAAAAGGTAAGCTAAGCCCAAGATTCGTTGGCCCATTCAAAATACTTAAGCGAGTCATCCCAATCGCATATCAGATTGCCCTGCCACTATCATTATCTGAATTGTACGATATCTTCTATATTTTACAGCTTAGGAAGTACGTGTATGATCCGAGTCATGTAGTGGATCTTGATCAACTGGACTTGAAGGTGGACTTGACGTATGCTGAATACCCTGTGCGGATCTTGGAACGAAAGGAGAAGCTGCTTCGAAGTCATTGGTTCCTCTCATGCGCGTGCTTTGGAAAAATTATTCGGTCGAAGAGTCAACATGGGAGCTTGAGTCTGAGATGAAGGAAAAGTTTCCTTTATTGTTTCATAGCGGTAGGTTCTATTCCTTTATATCGAGGATGAAACTTTATATTAGTTGGTTAGGATGTGGTGCCCCGTTCCCCCTTTTCGAGGAGCGCAGCTAAGAAATACTTTCGTTATCGTTCGATCGGGATAGATTAAATCAAGATCTTTTTCTTGTTATGGATTTGATTCTTTGGAATTGATTCCCATATTCAGTGGACCGTGCCCCAAGGATGGACTTAGCGGCAGAGTCAAGTGGGTCCTCTCCACTGCAAGTTTTCTTGCCTTGTTTTTGTTGTCGCATTATTGCTTTCGTGCTTTGAGTTGGTTTTTGGATTTGCGTTTTCTTGAACGGTTTTAATGAATTATATTACTTTTGTTCGTTTAAATGCATTTTTGTTTCGAACTTAGAAAGAGGAGAATAGGTATTGATCATCTGTTTGTGGCAATGTAGGTGATCATGCAGTAGTCATCGCGCGAGCGGAGTCTTGAAGCACCCATTCTTTCTTTCCACTCTCCACCAACTTGTGAGTGGCTATAATTCAATTAGTTGACCCTTCTTCCAAGTCTTCATATTTAAAATCTTGCCCTCTTGATTGTCCCGATTAAACGATACTATAATAACTAAAAGATGCCAAGATAAAATGAATAGATTTGGATTAATTTTGCTTGACAATAAACGTGTGAACGATTATCTTATTGTATGCTAGAATGTTCTTTTAACATATTTTAATTCTAGTTAGAATATATGTACTTCTTCTATTATTGAACTATGTATAGAACACACCTTTCTATACAATATACTGATCAGGAAGACTATACAAAATAGATCATGCCATGTTACTTATCTTGTGCTCGTGTTGCCTTGAACTGCATCGTTGGATAACTTAGTATTGACGTCGTTTGATCACGAATAACTTGTGCACAAGGTCTTAGTTCCTGCGGACGGTCGTTGGGGCACTGGCACCGATCCAATCTGGACAAAACTTTATATTAGTCTCATGTGCTAGACGGGATGGCTTGTAGCGCCTCATGTGCTTTAGTTGCATACCATCCTCGTCATTGACTATAACTCGTCCATTATGGCATCATGCCAGTGATCCCCTCGTATATTTAAAATGTGCAAGCTAACTTCTTCGTGGCAAAAAATGTCATGGTAAGTATTGTTCAGGTGGTTTAGACGGGAAGGTAAAAGTCACCGAACAGTGATATATTTATTTCAGTAAAATTCTATATCTATTTCTTGCTTGTAAAATTGAACTAAGGCAAGATAGAAAGACCACAAAATAACGTGTATGCTTTATATAAATAACGTGTTGATTGCTATAGTTGGGTTAGCTCGCCTTCACCAGTTTATTTCGATGTACTGGCCATCGTTGCAACAGATTTCCCGCACCAAGGAGATTCTGCAAGAAGCTAGAGCGACTTCCCAATCCAGTCCACCTACCGGCACGTCTAGTTCGTGCCCTTGAAGCGTGTTTTGAAGTTTCAGGAGCTCGTGCACATACCTTATACAGCTCCGTGGAAAGGCGATAGTTTCGCCCGAAGGTGTCTATAGTTTTAAAGTTTTAGTAAAATGATATATTGTACCGGACGGCCTTCTCATTTTGTGTCCACTTTTGTAAGCCTGTGCGGCAAACATCTGAATCGTTTAAGAGTTTGTAAAAGATGTTCATTATCAATAAAGAAAACTTTTCCATATTTTAATATTGTGTTCAATTATCTGCGTACTCTGAATATGTGCTCGTTATATAAAATATCTTGGCCTTGTGTGTTGCGCAACCTAGGCACGCACGACATCACACCCAGGGGACTACTATCGATTCTACGAAATCGAGGCATGACACTACGTAGGGTTTTTATTGTTTGATCTTGCGTAGATAGCCTTAAACTTCTTATCCCTGCATAGGTAGCCTGGCTCTTACTTGCATACGAGTAGAATCCTAAAAGCATACAATTTTCTATGCTTCTACAAGAACCCCTTTAAAGTTCAAATTTTCACATGAATTCAAAATACTTTGAACTAAGAAAAATAGGAAATCTTTGTTCTAAAATATTGTCAGTGCAGAATTCGATCCAACATGTTATGTTGTGCAGAATCTTCTATGATCAACAAATCTACAAGGCTATAAATTAAAATTAAATGCAATAATATTTTTGCATATTATACGAGGCATCAACAGTCTTTGGCATGATCCTCAATGCGTCATTATAGTATATTTTGAGGCATTAACTATGTGATACCTCATTGTCAATCAGCATTAAAAACTGACTTCTTAAATCAAGTCGTCAACTGTATACGAAGTGTCATCAACTCACGAATTATGAGGCATAGTTTGCACAACTCAATCACCATTCCCCCTCTATAAATAGATTAGGTTTGGAGAGAGTTTTTATGTGATTTTTATTCTCCCTATGCCCCATGCAATCTGAAAGCAAGGTGAAGCAAGAACATGGGAGAGACCATTGCTGCAAGTCTAGTTGAGCTCATAGAAGAGATTACTATGGCAAGATGAAGCAAGTTCTCGGGAAAGATCATTGTTGTGAGGCAAGGCAAGTTCTTTAGGCATCCGAGGAGTCGTATGAAGGGGCATTCTCTTATGATATGTAGAACCTTTAGGAAGACGAAGTTGTTGCTGTGTACTTTCCCCTTTATTTCTGTTTCAGAAGAGGATAATATGAAAGATGGCTGAAAAAGTGTTATATTATTTATGTATTCAATAGCATATATATACAAGTGAAGAATCTGTTGGAGCTTAACTGTTAGCCCTATAATTGTGGTAACCTATCTTACTTGGTTAACAACCGAATCCCATAGAATAAGGGATACGGTTATATGCAAGCGAACACTCCCCCTCAAGTTGGTGCATATATATCACTCATTCCCAACTTGGATAGGAACTTTGAGAGAACATGACCTGTAACTGCTTTCGTAAGTATGTCTGCTAACTGGTCCTCTGTTCTGATTGGTGGTACTACAATAATTTTCTTATCGATCTTTTCTTTGATGAAGAACCTGTCAACTTCAACATGTTTTGTCCTGTCATGTTGAACGGGGTTATGTGCAATGTTACGGGCAGCTTGATTGTCACAGAACAACTTCATCGGTTCCGTATATCGAAGCCTAAATCCTTCAACAGATTTTTGATCCACAATATTTCACAAATCCCCAATGCCATACCACGATATTCAGCCTCTGCACTCGAGCGAGCAACCACATTTTGCTTCTTGCTCCTCCATGTAACTAAATTACCTCCCACAAATGTAAAGTAACCTGATGTAGAATGTCGATCATCAATCGCTCCTGCCAAATCTGCATCTGTATATCCCTCGACTCTGAGATGATTATTCTTCTTGAACAATATCCCTTTTTTTGGACTTCCTTTAAGATATCGTAATATTCTCAACACTGCATTCATATGTTGTTCTCCAGGATCATGCATAAACTGGCTAACCACTCCCAACGCATGAGCCAGATCAGGCCTGGTATGTGCCAAGTACATTAGTCTGCCAACTAACCTCTGATATCTTTCTTTGTTCACTGGTACTTGATTTGGATTCATTCCAAGCTTTAACCCTTCCTCCAATGGAGTATCAACTGGTTGACAACCCAACATACCTGTTTCTCGTAACAAATCCAAAGTATATTTTCTTTGAGACAAGAAAATTCTAGATTAGCATCTAGATACTTCGATTCCCAAGAAATACTTCAAGGAGCCTAGGTCTTTCATCTCAAACTCGGTTGATAAATATTTTTGAAGTGCTAAACGTTCTTCCTCATCATTTCCAGTAACCACCATATCATCGACATACACAATGAGGGCTGTCATTTTACTTCCCTTTTGTTTTATGAACAGAGTGTGGTCAGAATTACTCTGCTCATACCCAAACTTTCTCATAGCTGTTGTAAACCTACCAAACCAGGATCTTGGAGATTGTTTGAGACCATACAAGGATTTTTGTAGTCTACAAACCTTTCTTCCATGTGATACTGGAACATTGTATCCTGGAGGCAAGTCCATATATACTTCCTCAGTCAAGTCTCCATGTAAGAAAGCGTTCTTCACGTCGAGTTGATGCAGAGACAAGTCACAATTAGCTGCTAAGGACAACAGTACATGAACTGTGTTGATCTTTGCTACAGGTGCAAACGTCTCTGTGTAGTCGATCCCATATTTTTGTGAGTATCCCTTCGCCACCAATCTCGCTTTGTAACGATCAATAGTACCATCTACTTTATACTTCACAGTATAAATCCATCTGCACCCTACCGGCTTCTTTCCAGCTGGTAAATCAACTATCCTCCAAGTGGCATTTTTCTTCAATGAGTTCAACTCTTCATTCATCGCTGCCTGCCATTTAGGTTCAGCTAAAGCTTCCTGCAAACTGTTAGGAATAGATACAGAGGATAATTGACAAGTAAATAACTTATTTGATTTTGACAGATGATCGGTGGACACATAGTTACTCATAGGGTATTTCACATTATTTTTAGGATCAGGCTCATATGTTGGTTTAGGAATACCTCGATTATGACGTGGTGGGAGACGTTGTGGTTGTGGAACATCCAACTCTGGAGACGATTGGTTATCATCCTCATTGCCCGTTGGCAAGGAGGAAGTAGGCATGACTGTAGGCGTTGGTACTGGGGGGCCCTGAACGAATTTAGGTTATGGTACTGGTGACTCCTGTGTTTGTAGCTCCATAACAGTTGTCTCTTCAACCTGGGGTGTATAACCAGTTGTATCTTCATCACTGATATCAACAATCATTTCAATTGTGTGTGAATTTTCACTATAATCCAGAGTCTGAACCTCCTGTTTCCTCTCCCCCTGAGGTGAAGAATCGGACGATAAATAATACATATCATGTTCATGGAATACCACATCCATGGTGACGAATATCTTCTTGGTAGGTGGGTGATAACACCGGTAGCCTTTTTGGTGTAAGGCATACCGAACAAACATGCACTTTAGGGCATGAGGTTCCAGCTTACTTTATTGTTGTTTATGAAAATGAACGAAGGCTACACACCCGAACACATGAGGAGGCAAGTTGGGACTAGGTGGTGCGGTGACAGTAGCAGAGAGCTTCTGACATGGTGTTCGAAAATTCATTGTACGGGATGGCACACGGTTGATTAAGTAGGCAGCAGAGACAAGGGCCTCACCCCAATAGAAAAATGGGGCGTTAGCTTCAAGTAGAGAGGCACGCACTGTCACGCCCCGATTTTGCCCAATCGATAATCGTCCCCCGGGCGTGATGCCGTGCACGTGTAGGGCGCGCATGCATAAGGCCTAGGCATAATGTTTATCTTTAGAACACATGCAACAGATGTTTGTGGTAGAAAACGAAAAGGATGAAAGATGTATTTCAATGACGGGGTTTATACGAAACCCGCATTCTTTTGTTTACAAACAAACTTGTACAATGTAATCCTATACGAGGATGTGGGAGTACAATTTATTTAATCTGGGTATAAATTGCTATAGGTGTCTGATCTGTGGTCGATCACTTTAGCCCTTGGACCACACGATGTTGAAGAAGTGCCGTGGAAGACAGGTAGCAGCTTCGAAGGTTGCAAAGGAGGGTGGATGCACGATGCCAAAGTCGCCGATCCCCGCTCTTTGCCGAGCTCCGGGTTCCTCTCTCTTGATCTCTTCTCTCCTTGTTCGATCTTCAATTGTTCGACCACTTCTCTGGATCTTCAATTGTTTGATCTTTTTATTCTTTGACCTTTTCCTCTGTTGATAGAGGTCTCTATTTATAGAGTTTTAGTGACAGTGACCACTCAGTTGGTGTAAAAACCGAGGAGTGGACAGCACAGCACCCTTTCATACGACGGTTAAAGTAACCAATGCCTGCGTATGGATGATCTTTTGAATGAGCGTATGACGCGGGTCCAACTAAGGGGACACAACGCTTACTATTGCTACGAAGATCACGGCGTAAAAGCCACGCAGGTAGGTATCCCTCGTGTAGAACAGGTGGGCGTAAAAGCCAACGTCTGTCACCATGGCATAGAAGCCAAGTAGGAATAGAAGCTAGGTAGGCGTAGAAGCCTGACGGCATAGAATCCGGATGAGCATAGAAGCTGAGGAGGCGTAGAAGCCGAGAGAGCATAGAAGCTGAACGGGCGTAGAAGCCGAGAGAGCACTGAAGCTGAACAGGCGTAGGAGCCACTGCGTAATGTGCTGAGTGCTGACGTGGATGTCTTTAGCCGGAATTACGACTTTTGAAGATATAATCAAATCTTTCGCATTAAATGCAGAGATCTGCCACCATCCTGTGCATTAATTGCGAAGGCGTGTTTTGAAGGCCTGCCACCGTTCTGAGCATTGGGTGCAGAGTCGTGCCTCGAGCCCTTCGCGAGGAGTGGCTTTTGACGTGGCAGTCTGTTTGTCTTCCGCGGGGCGTAGATGGTTCACGTCTGCCTGTGTAGAACAAGGCAGCGTATCCCCTTGCATGCGAAAAAGCAGTTTACGCGAAGGGGATGTCACTAAACGACGGTTTTGGTGACACTTGATCAAATCCCCTGCATTAAATGCAGAGATTCGCCATCATCTTGTGCATTAAATGCAGAGGCGTATTTTGGAGGCCTGCAGCCGTCCTGAGCATTGGGTGCAGAGACGTGCCTCGAGAAACTGTTACCGCTCTGTGCACCAATCGCAGAGACGTGCCTCGAGCCCTACAGCTTTTGACGTGGCAGGCGGTTTGTCTACTGCGGAGCGTAAACGGCTCATGTCTGCCTGTGTAAAACAAGGTAGCATATCCCCCTGTATACCTAAAAGCAGTTTGCGTGAGGGAGATGGCGGTAAGTGACAGCCTGGGTTGCAGTGCCGTGCCATCATTATAGCCGTCATCTAGGTAGCCGAGCAGTATCCCTTTGTCAGAAGTCCAGACGTCAGGTTCACTGCGTGATTTGACAGGTTCATCTCGGAGAACACGAAGCGTTCCTCGTACGCTTTAGCGCTGCTTTGAGAGCGGAGGGTTTTACGCCATGGAGGCGATGAAGAGCCCTGTCTATGCTGGGGCGGCCTGGACATACTGCACTTACGCGGAGGGTCCTTTGAGTTTATACTTCACGCCGTTTTTAACGAAAGAAGCTCTGTTGTACACTCGATGGCTCTGAAGGCCTCTGTTTACGCTGCTCTGCATTAAGATGCTGCGTAGATCCTCCCAACATATTTTTTATGCTTCTACAAGACCCCCTTCAAAGCTTTTAAATTCCTCGAAATTTGAAACGCTTTGAATGAAGCATGAACGGCCCCTCGTAACTCGAAACGTTTCTGAATAAAGCGTTTAAAACGGTCGATGCTGACTTTATGGCGGATTTATTGGGGACCGATGTGATCTCTTTCGCCTATAAAAAGGCTGGGGGGGTTTAACCTGTTTTCCCTATATTCCCATCACCACGCTGAGATGATCGTGGGAGTTCGTCGGGTCGATCTGAGGAAGAAGGAGATCATGTTCTTCCAGCATGTAGGGAGCCGAAAAAGACGGCGTCTTCGAGCAAGTGTCCACTGCAACGATGGATCATGGAAGGATATCTTAGCCTCCCTTGCTCGGGATGATCAGCAACTTTACATGGCGTTTGCCCAGGAGAGGGGAAGGGTCGCATTAGACCAGGCTGCTTGCAAGTGGCGCCTTCTCCTGTTGCCTCCGGTGACGAGAGTTAGACAGACTCGCTCTGTCCCGGTTTGAGCGGCACACGGAGTTTGGGATTTGCAAAATCTATGCAAGCCCCAACAATGTCGTGCCCCGCCGTTTGATCATTGACATGTCAGTCATTTTGCTGACTGGCTGCTGGAGAAGATGGATGAAGAATTGATGCCCAGCGAGAACCTGTCAGGACAGCTTCTGGGCGATCTTCAGACGACAATGAGGAAATCCTTTGTAGATGGGATTTCCCTCATATGTAATCACGAAAAATGAAGAAAAATCCCTTGTAGACAGGATTTCCCTTATATGTAATTGTGATTTTAACTTTTTAATAAAGTCGTCTTTCTTCTCCGCATATGATCGTCTTGCCATACGTTGCTGTAAAGTTTGAATATGTGTAGCTTCGATACGTCTGTACGCCGACTCTGTTAGAAAGAGTGCTAGGTCCTGTCCTGTCTTTTACGCATAACTAGTGATGCGCAGCTGCTTTAGGAATGTAGGAACCTCGTAGAGTTCTGAACTGTTATTTCTGATGAACAGAACTTTTGTTCAGACTTCGTCTTCAAGAATGACCTCTCGAAACTCCCTTGGAACAGGGTCGAGGTTTTGGCCGTCAAAACTGAATTGCCATCTTGATAGACGAGATGTTCAGACTGGAGTCTGGATGAACCTCCAATTTTGGACCCGAGGAGAGTAATTTCTCAATGTTTGAACTCTGTATGCTTCGGGTACTTGGGATATCTTGGGGTCAAGAAGGAGTATCTTCTGTGTGAACTCCTGTAATCGACCGTTTGGAGAACTGTTCGGATATGCGAAAAGTCAGAGATCCGTAGTGTAGATGAG
Source organism: Iris macrosiphon (assembly GCA_036927795.1). NCBI lineage: Eukaryota > Viridiplantae > Streptophyta > Magnoliopsida > Asparagales > Iridaceae > Iris > Iris macrosiphon. The sequence goes on along the minus strand of JAYESA010000001.1, from coordinate 35,635,812 downwards.
CTGAAAATCCGGAGTTCATAGCTTATTGAGCGTAGAAAGCCACCGAGCATGAGATCGCGGGTTTGGTACCTACTGAGCGTGAAGTCGTAGGTTTGTAGCCTCTCGAGCGTGAAAGCTACCGAGCACAAAAAGGCATCCAGGCGAAAAACCATAGACTTGTAGCTTGCGAGCGTAAAACCGTAGATCTGTTGCTGTTGAGCGTAGAAAGCTCCTTAGCGTAGAACTGTAGATTCGTAGCCTGTTTAGAGAAAGAAATATTCTGAGCGTAAGGTCTGTGGATCTGTTGCCTCCAAGCGTAAACTAAACGCCACCGAGCGTGAGATCGTAGGTTTGGTATCTGCTGAGCGTGAAGTCGTATGTGAAAGCTACCGAGCACAAATGGCAACCGGGCGTAAAACCATAGACTTATAGCTTGCGAGCGTAAAACCATAGATCCGTTGCTGTCGAGCGTAGAAAGCTCTTTATCGTAGAACCACGAACCTGCCTTGCACGAAAAACTTTTCGAATTTGCTGACTGTCCGCTTTTCGAGAGTAGTGGGCTGACGTAGCATCCAATCATAACCAACTATGAATTACGAGATTTGGTTGGGGTCTCGAGGAGTCCGTCCGAGGATTCGAGGAGTCGACCCGAACTCTATATATATCCCAAGCTTTGGAGAGAGAAACTTTTCATCCGTCTTCTGCGAAAGAGAGTTCTCGACTGTTCGATTTTTCTTCGTCCCTTCTCCGAGCACTTCGAGTCTTCAGAAATGACGCCGAAACAAACCCCTTCCACTAAGGGAAAGAGCATAGGTTTTTTTTCTCCTGCCCCAGCGAGAGAGTCTTCGGTCGGGCAAGGCGAACTTCACCCTGAGCGAAGTATCTCGCCGTCGAGCAGCGCACCCGGTCTTAGAGGTAGAGCCTTCGGGATGACAAAGAACGACGAAAAATCCTTCGCACACGTTGAACGTGACCGCGCTAGGTCGTCTTCTGTGCTGATAACCTATTTGAGGAAGATGATGCACGGAGACGTTTTCATCTTTTACGCCCACATTTCTAATGTGCCAGCGTAAAAGCTCCATCGTTTTCGCAGTTCTGGGCGTAACAGCTCTGACTGCCGAAAACTTGGTGTATACTATAAAATTTTAGTTTTACGCCTGGGGACGGAACCTTCGGCGTAATCACTAGAATTTTGGCAGTCTGGCGTAAAGCACGGACTGTATACCGCCTAACTACGCCTCTAGATGAGACTTCCGGCGTAGAATGACCAAATTTGTACAGTCTTGGCGTAAAGCACAGACTGTCGTTTCTTTGGTCTGAATGTTGCAAGGTTCATAATGACGAGTTTTCCTTGCACTTTTGTAGTTTATTTGGGTGAGTCTCCACTGGCCGAGGTGATGGGTTCCGCTGCCGGGATGCTGCACTCGAACTATCTGGAGGATCAATCCCACGTGGTATTTCCCATCTCCGGACCCCAGTATCCTGAGGGAAAGGAGTTTCTGATATCGGCTCAGGGCGAGCGGACGCTGCTGAATATGATTAACGGGGAGCCCCTGACGTATGTAGACGGGGAGCAGTACATAAAGCCAGCTTTTCTCTTTGGGGACATGATTGATAAACGGTCCCAGACGAAGCCTATGAGAGAACCCTGGGTGTTCCCTGTCGGGAACTTGGTTTTGTACCTGCCAACGATGCCGAGAGATTATCCCATCTCGGCCTTCTTCCACGCGACACATCCCAGGAGGATGTCGTGGACGCTGACGCCCAATCTTCACGGTAAGCCGGGAAAGACATTTCATCTGAAAGGAGCTGACCAGGGGTCGTTCGTCAGTCGCCCTTCCGGCCTCGTGACGTCTTTCAGGGGACTGTGCCCGGGCAGCGTCCCGAGCAAAGATAGTCTAGTGATCCAGCCGGTCCAGTTGTCGACTTTCTGCAATGACTTCATGGGGCGAGGGGGAGTATATCCCAAGGAGAATCCTCGGTACAACGGGTGGATCACCCCAACAAACCGCCGATGGGCTTGCCTGGTTGACTGGGCCTTGAAGCACTGTCAGAGAGAGCTCGAGGACATTGGGCTGTATGCCGCTGTGAGTGCGACTAGTGTTGGGTTGCCTCCCAACCCTAACCTATTTTTGGCACTGATGGAGCGATACATTTCGCTCACCGGGACTTTCGCCACTCCAATGGGGGAGTTGGAATTGGCCCTCCATGAGATGGCAGTGATCTCGAGGCTGCCGATGGGGGATACCCCATATGAAGAGTACGTCCCCACCAATCGGGAGTTGGAGGATTCGGACTATCGGGTGGTGGAAGTGTATCAGGAGCTGATGTGCCACTATTTCGCGTGCACCGCTTTTTATAACGAGCCTTCTGATCTGGCTCACACCACTAAGTGGACGTCCTACCTCTTCTTCCACCGGGCCAGGGCCGCCAAGCCGGAGAAAGTCTCGGGAGGCAAGGATGAGCCTGTGAACTGTTTGGGCGCCCTCAGTGCCCATGTCGTCGAGGCTCTTATGGGAGATGCTAAGGCTCCAGATCAGATCCTTGATGACGGGGTAGGAAAGTATCCTGAAAGCACTAAGGCATGTAGTTATTTGAGGCGCTGCCGCAGGCCTTTGTCTAAGGAAGCCCTGCTGGCTGGTTTCCTCTCTATATGGCTGCGTCGAGTAGTGGTGCCCGGCACTGCATCTGCGGACCGCATTCAACGGAACATCCTGTGGCCTGCGGTACGTCTGGTGTTTGGGGCCAGACTGGGTTTGCTCCCTGCCATGGTGTGCCGTATACAGGCCGGCCTGAGGGCCACGACTGACGGGCTGCTCGCCGATGAGACTCGGCGTGAAAGCTTTCCCAGGGTGGAATTACCATACCTGTATTTGATGGGATGGTTAATTCTCCACAACCCCCGGGTGATGTCTTCCGGCTCTGGTAGTAGCTCGGGGGGTAGTTTCTTGTTGAACTACAAGGACTCTCCCTGGAATGTGAACACAGTTTTAGACTGTCGGTTGACACTAAATCTCAGTCACGGCTGGAAGCTCCTCTGTATTGTCCCTTCGGTACATCGCAACCAATCGGGGATTCGGCTGGAGGATTTAGGTGGAGAGAAGACCAATCTTTCTCCGGAGGCTTTCAAGTGGCTGATCTGTATCAGACCCTCCCATCTGCTGTATAGAAGCGAAGATCATTGCTTCTTCGAGCCCTACTTGCCCAGTCGGTTCGCCAGACAATTTGGGTACGACCAGTTGCACGTGGGCAATGCCGTCACCAGCTTCAGGTCCAGGGGCGGACTCATTGATGGAGCCAGAGGATGGCGATATTTTATCATGGGTTGCACTGGAGCAATTTTTACCGTGCCGATCGTCACACCCTCCACGGAGCTGCGCGTCTTACACTCGTATGTCCAGTTCTACGTGGCGGTTAACACCTTCCATCGCGATTTTGACATGCGTGGAAGTTTTAGGGTGCCGTCTCCTACGCCTGGGGGAAGAGTCGAAATTCCCTCGGTTTCTCCCGACGAGGGTGAGGAGTTTGCTACTCCCGATGAGCCGCTGGTGTCGTTGCCGAGGTGTGAAGTGCCTCTGCCTGCGGGGGCCTTGGTAGTCTCCGGGAAGCGAAGGGCTCCTGCTCCCAAGGAGGCTTCTCCGCGTAAGAGGAAGAAGACGGTCAATCGTTCTCTCCGGATTCCTGGTATTGAGGCTCCTAGAGAGGAACCTGCTGTCTCGCTTGTCGAGGATGTTCTCTTGATCGGAGGTTCCTCGCCTTCTAGAGAGGGACCCTCAGTTTCGGCTGGCGGTGCCGAAAAACTTCGTCTTGAGGCTGCCGTTGCTGCCACTGCTTCCAGTAGTGGAACGAGATCGCCTGCGTGGCCGAGGCAGATGGGAGAATCTTTCCCTAGACCAGCAACGGATGAGACCCATGCCGTGCCTGTGAGTATGCCTGGCGAGGTTCCAGCTGACGAACCACGACTGCGTCTTGGTGGAGGCTTGGTAGAGCTCCTGGCAATGTCTGTTGGCCCACCCCCTTCTCCAGGTATGACAGTTCGCATTAAGTCATTAAGGCGTGATTTAGCTACATCGGCTGCCGATGCGTCGTATATACCGCTGGCCACGGGTAAATGTCATTTTTATGTCTCCCCCCCCCTTTTTTTTAGAAAGATTACCATCATATTGATATCAACTTTCTTGTCCTCTTCTAAGGGGATGGCGTCTATGGGGAGCACCGCTTTGAAGCGCCTTCTGGTTCTGCTCCGGGCGATGATACGGAGGCGTTTGATTTTGAGGAGGAAATATCATCGGGGGCCGGCTCGCCTGTCGAAGAGGCTCTGATATCCCAAGAAGAGGAAGAGCCTGCCATTGCGACTACTTCGGCTGTTGTAGACGCATCTCCCTTGGTCGCACCACCTGCTGAGGCGACGGTTGTGACCACTTCGTCTGCAATCATCCCTGGAGGGGGACTCGCCGATGCTGCGGCTACTCCCGGCGTCCAATCAAATCTAGCTGCGTTGACCAAGCAATACACCAGTGTCTTCTATGCCACTTTGAAGACGCCGATACCGATGGTGCTGAAGGGGAATCTAGACTTCGAGCGCCTAAAGAAGTCCTCTCGGATTCCGATAGAGGCGATCCGGGATTTTGACGGCGCCGGGCTAGCTGATGCCCTGGAGGCGATGGTTAATGGTTTGGAGCAACCCATTAACGAATATCGGCGGCTAACTCGGGGCGGCATTGAAGCTGAGGTCAAGTCCTGATATGACTCCATGACTGCGCGGTTTGCCAAAAAGATGGAAAGCCTAAACAAACTCGTTCAAACACGCCAGTTGGAGATGGACGAAAGAAAAACCGTCGTGGAGGAGGCCCTTGCTCTTTAACTGAAGTGCCAATCCGAGCATGAAGGGCACGTAACGAGGGCCCACAAGTTGAGAGAAGAACTTACTCAAGCAGACGAACTGGTTTCTCAGTCGTTGGCCGGTCTAGATGTAGCAACTGGTCGACTGAGCGCAGCGCGACGGGATCTGGATCGTGCAGAAGCTGCCCGTGCGGGTGTTCGTCGGGCGAGGGCCGAGCTGTCCCTTATGGGGGACAACGAGGCACGTGTCACGCCCCGATCTCCTGCAGGCTATTTCGGCCGTTCCCGCTAGGCGGGAATCACCCTCGCCAGCGCTCCCGCGGAACGATCGCTTTGACCCATCCGGGCGTGATGCCGCACGAGCGTGAACCGCGCCCGTGCAAGGCCGTGATTCATTGGCTGGCGGTAAGAGTTCTAAGCCACAGAGTCGCACAGATTGTCCGAGTGCAGCGGAGTCATGAACGCATAGCGATTCGGTAACAGGTTCACTGAGTCGACAATATAGCGGAAGCATTGAAACACAAGTTGAAGTAAAGCAAGCTATTTATTGATATAAACATGTGTTACAGGCGGCGTATAGCCGATATTACAAGTCGCTCAAGCCTCTCTCTCTGAAACAGTAAAAGCATACAAGCGTTGATCAGGCGATGTTCACAACATTATGTCTTGTATATGTGCTTCAGTTCCGGACGCACCGTTGCAAGGCTTCAGAGGGAACTCCTGGCCTTAGCACGCACGTTGGAGGCATCCGCACCGAACGAGGTTCTCCCGTACCCTGCAAGCAAACTGGTGGATTATCAGTACATTGAATGCACTGGTGGGGAAGCTACTCGCCCGCTCGACAAATCCAAACACGTAATACAGGTTCCGTGCACAACTATTAAGTTGTCTTCCTAGTTGCCTTAGGATCAGTTTCATGCAAGCATTGAATAGCCTATCGTGTCGGGCAGTGCGCCGTGCGAGATGAGAGGAAACACGGCGAGACTTACCAACTTACCGTCTCCTTCCCTGTCCAAGGCAAACATTAAGGCAACATTGTTAATTCAAGCAGGAGCATATATAAACATTCAGGAGGCAAGCATATTCAAACACGCAGGGTCGTTTTAACATGATCGTTCAGGTGTTTAGTTGTTTCTTTCATTTACAAGCAAGCATGCAACAAGTTAAGTACAAGGCGATCACTGGCTTGATTGCCATAATGGACTCTAGTCTGTGACGAGGATGGTTTGCTACGTGAAAGAACGTGAGGCGCCGCATACCATCCTGTCCAAGTACGTGAGACTAAACGTGAGTTCCGTCCGGAGCCGGAACGGTGCCAGTGCCCCAGCAGCCGCCCGCAGGAACTATACCTTGTGCACAAGTTGTCCGTGATCCAAACGTTAGCATTCATTCGCCCGAAGGCTACATTAACAAGCATTCGCCCGAAGGCTACGTGAATATCCGCCCGGAGGCTACGTGATTTATCGCCCGGAGGCTACGTGATTATCCACCCGAAGGCTACGTGATTATCGCCCGGAGGCTACGTGAGTACAAGACAAGCAGTTTTACAGGATTTATTCTGTTCAGTGAATGGCTTTTGCCTTGATGCATTCTCCTGGGCGGAGATTGCCTTGGTGACCTAGCGGTCCCGGATACTTGCAGGTTTATTCAGGCACAGAACGACTACTTAGTAGTCTTCTGGGGTTTGGATGAAAACATGGCAACATTACAAGCAGACAAGCATGCGTTTCTAAGGAACATAAACAGGCACGTTGCTCGGAAAGAACGTGAGGCGCCGCATACCATCCTGTCCAAGTACGTGAGACTAAACGTGAGTTCCGTCCGGAGCCGGAATGGTGCCAGTGCCCCAGCAGCCGCCCGCAGGAACTATACCTTGTGCACAAGTTGTCCGTGATCCAAACGTTAGCATTCATTCGCTCGAAGGCTACATTAACAAGCATTCGCCCGAAGGCTACGTGAATATCCGCCCGGAGGCTACGTGATTTATCGCCCGGAGGCTACGTGATTTATCGCCCGGAGGCTACGTGATTATCCACCCGAAGGCTACGTGATTATCGCCCGGAGGCTACGTGAGTACAAGACAAGCAGTTTTACAGGATTCATTCTGTTCAGTGAATGGCTTTTGCCTTGATGCATTCTCCTGGGCGGAGATTGCCTTGGTGACCTAGCGGTCCCGGATACTTGCAGGTTTTTTCAGGCACAGAACGACTATTTAGTAGTCTTCTGGGGTTTGGATGAAAACATGGCAACATTACAAGCAAACAAGCATGCGTTTCTAAGGAACATAAACAGGCACGTTGCTCGGACCCGAAGGTAAGCCGAGAGATGAAACCGTTAAGGGACTTAGCATGCGAGGGTCTGAATTAAGCAGTCTTTCAATTCCATGTTCTAGCAGGCAATACAAGTTGGGATTATTCCCTTAGCTAGGTGCGTTGGATTTATTAGCATGCAGGGGGTGATTCACCTAGCGACTAGCATGTATATTCCAGATTTTATGTGTGCTGGCTAAGCAAAGTCAAGTTCACCGTAGCCACCCACCTTAGCGATGATTCGCCGCGGTAGAGCGATACGCCTGAGCGAGCCTCTGAAAGCCTAAGCCGGATTCCTGTAGGGACAAGTCTGGATATCCTTTGCGTTCTCTTTGAGGCAAAGCGGGTCGGGACAGTTGCACTATTGCCGTTTTGAGACGGTAGTCCGCTTGAGCGGAACGGGGTGTTACATCCTACCCAACTTAGAAAAAGTCTCGTCCTCGAGACTTACTAAGGACAAGCAGTAATCTAGGGTTGAGGCAATCCTAGACAAGTCGTTGTACTTGTTCATTTGGATATTCACTTGCACAAGCATCGATCTTAGCATATCGCTTAGACTGGATCGTGCGCACTTTCGAAACGCGCTTCTAGCGTGAACACGTCAACCAGCTCAGTGATAGCGAAGTCTTAGCACTCGAGTTTCACATCTTCCTGAGTCTTGGATGGTGCACTAGTTCAAGGCGTCCCTCGAGTAGATACATTCAACCAAACTTAGAGTTAGTGAAAATCGGACAAGCTACTAGCGATACTCTCTGAAGGGTTCGCACAGGTTGGCACAAAGGCCACTCGCAGCAAACAACCAGACAAGCAATCATATCAATCAAAACAAATTTTGAAAGTATTTAGACTTATTGTTGGAACATCCCATCGAGGCATTGAGAGAGAGCGTGCACATAACCCACGAACGAGCTTTCGAAACAGAGAAATCAAATCGAAGTCCAAAGGCGTAGAAGCCAGGCTCTGATACCACTATGTCACGCCCCGATCTCCCGCAGGCTATTTCGGCCGTTCCCGCTAGGCGGGAATCACCCTCGCCAGCGCTCCCGCGGAACGATCGCTTTGACCCATCCGGGCGTGATGCCGCACGAGCGTGAACCGCGCCCGTGCAAGGCCGTGATTCATTGGCTGGCGGTAAGAGTTCTAAGCCACAGAGTCGCACAGATTGTCCGAGTGCAGCGGAGTCATGAACGCATAGCGATTCGGTAACAGGTTCACTGAGTCGACAATATAGCGGAAGCATTGAAACACAAGTTGAAGTAAAGCAAGCTCTTTATTGATATAAATATGTGTTACAGGCGGCGTATAGCCGATATTACAAGTCGCTCAAGCCTCTCTCTCTGAAACAGTAAAAGCATACAGGCGTTGATCAGGCGATGTTCACAACATTATGTCTTGTATATGTGCTTCAGTTCCGGACGCACCGTTGCAAGGCTTCAGAGGGAACTCCTGGCCTTAGCACGCACGTTGGAGGCATCCGCACCGAACGAGGTTCTCCCGCACCCTGCAAGCAAACTGGTGGATTATCAGTACATTGAATGCACTGGTGGGGAAGCTACTCGCCCGCTCGACAAATCCAAACACGTAATACAGGTTCCGTGCACAACTATTAAGTTGTCTTTCTAGTTGCCTTAGGATCAGTTTCATGCAAGCATTGAATAGCCTATCGTGTCGGGCAGTGCGCCGTGCGAGATGAGAGGAAACACGGCGAGACTTACCAACTTACCGTCTCCTTCCCTGTCCAAGGCAAACATTAAGGCAACGTTGTTAATTCAAGCAGGAGCATATATAAACATTCAGGAGGCAAGCATATTCAAACACGCAGGGTCGTTTTAACATGATCGTTCAGGTGTTTAGTTGTTTCTTTCATTTACAAGCAAGCATGCAACAAGTTAAGTACAAGGCGATAACTGGCTTGATTGCCATAATGGACTCTAGTCTGTGACGAGGATGGTTTGCTACATGAAAGAACGTGAGGCGCCGCATACCATCCTGTCCAAGTACGTGAGACTAAACGTGAGTTCCGTCCGGAGCCGGAACGGTGCCAGTGCCCCAGCAGCCACCCGCAGGAACTATACCTTGTGCACAAGTTGTCCGTGATCCAAACGTTAGCATTCATTCGCCCGAAGGCTACATTAACAAGCATTCGCCCGAAGGCTACGTGAATATCCGCCCGGAGGCTACGTGATTTATCGCCCGGAGGCTACGTGATTATCCACCCGAAGGCTACGTGATTATCGCCCGGAGGCTACGTGAGTACAAGACAAGCAGTTTTACAGGATTCATTCTGTTCAGTGAATGGCTTTTGCCTTGATGCATTCTCCTGGGCGGAGATTGCCTTGGTGACCTAGCGGTCCCGGATACTTGCAGGTTTATTCAGGCACAGAACGACTACTTAGTAGTCTTCTGGGGTTTGGATGAAAACATGGCAACATTACAAGCAGACAAGCATGCGTTTCTAAGGAACATAAACAGGCATGTTGCTCGGACCCGAAGGTAAGCCGAGAGATGAAACCGTTAAGGGACTTAGCATGCGAGGGTCTGAATTAAGCAGTCTTTCAATTCCATGTTCTAGCAGGCAATACAAGTTGGGATTATTCCCTTAGCTAGGTGCGTTGGATTTATTAGCATGCAGGGGGTGATTCACCTAGCGACTAGCATGTATATTCCAGATTTTATGTGTGCTGGCTAAGCAAAGTCAAGTTCACCGTAGCCACCCACCTTAGCGATGATTCACCGCGGTAGAGCGATACGCCTGAGCGAGCCTCTGAAAGCCTAAACCGGATTCCTGTAGGGACAAGTCTGGATATCCTTTGCGTTCTCTTTGAGGCAAAGCGGGTCGGGACAGTTGCACTATTGCCGTTTTGAGACGGCAGTCCGCTTGAGCGGAACGGGGTGTTACAGCACGGCTGGAGCAGGCCCGCGCTGACGCCTCGATTTCCAGGGATGAGAGGATAGCTGCGCTGGTGCAGCTGATTCATGATCTGACCGCTCCTCCACAATGATGTACCCTTTCTTCTTCTTGCTTTCCAGCATAATTCTGCTCTTTCTTGGGAATAAATAAAGCGACTCTTTTCTGACTTTGTGGACCCATCATTTCGGAATGTAAATGACAGGTTTGGGTGAGAGTGATATCAGAGGTAGTATGGACGTGATAAACTCTCGGTAAACTTTAGCAGGACATATCTATTCATAGGTCATACGGACATGATAGAATATGCTTAGACTAAGGTTTGTGGGCAAGACACTATCAGAGGTAATATGGACGTGATAGGCTCTTGGTAAACTTTAGCAGGACATATCTATTCATAGGTCATACGGACATGATAGAATATGCTTAGACTAAGGTTTGTGGGCAAGACACTATCAGAGGTAATATGGACGTTATAGGCTCTTGGTAAACTTTAGCAGGACATATCTATTCATAGGTCATACGGACATGATAGAATATGCTTAGACTAAGGTTTGTGGGCAAGACACTATCAGAGGTAATATGGACGTGATAGGCTCTTCGCATCTATTTAGAGGTTATATGGACATGAAAGAATACGACCCGACTAGTTTTGTTTTGGAAGTAGTTTTGTCAGAATTAAGGTTTTCGCTATATTTCACCTGAGCAGAGGAGATTAAGCATAGTACCTTTTCAGGAATTTGCCGTTGATAGGAGCCATCAACAGGTCTCCATTAGGCTGGGCTAACCTGTAAGCGCCGTTTGAGAACGTTGTCTCGATCACATAAGGGCCCTCCCATTTGGGCTGGAATTTGCCTTTACTTCTGTGAGTAAGAATCATCGGCCTTGTCACGGCTAAAACTAGCTCGCCGACTTTGAACACTCTTTCCTTTACTTTACGATTGAAAGTTCTGGAAATGCGTGCTTGGTAGAGCGCAATGCGCTGTTGAGATTAGAGGCATTTCTCGTCTAATCCTTCTAGCTCCTGAAGCCTTAAAAGGTCATTCTTTTCTTGAGTCAGCTCATTAGCCACGGCTATCCTGAGTGACGGGATCTGGATTTCAAAGAGGAGAACTGCTTCGCTCCCGTAGACCAGCGAGAATGGGGTACAACCTGTCGGTGTTCGTACCGTTGTGCAGTATGCCCAGAGACATTCGCCTAGTTTCTCATTCCAATCTCTTTTGTTTGAAGAGACGAACTTCTTTAAGAGTTTGATAATGGTTTTGTTGAAAGCTTCTGCCAAACCATTAGCAGCTGGGTAATACGCCGTAGAGGCAATATTATGTATCCGATTTTTATCGCAAAATCGATGAAACGCTTGGCTGATGAACTGAGGCTCATTGTCGTGAATTATCCTCCGGGGTACCCCGAAGCGATAAATGACGTAATGCTTGATGAAGATGATCACATTAGACGCCTTTACCTCAGCAAGGGGGATCGCCTCTGCCCATTTGGAGAAGTAATCTGTGATGGCCAGTATGAACTGGTGACCCCTGGAGGAAGACGGGTGAATAGGACCGATGACATCCATACCCCATGCTTCGAAAGGCCAGGAAGCAACCGTAGGATGTAGATGTTCAGACGGTTGATGTATGAAGTCTGCATGGACCTGACAGGCTCTGCATTGCCTTGCATAGTTGATCGCGTCTGTGATCATAGTGGGCCAATAATAGCCCATTCTCCTGATACGATCCTGTAGCTTAGGACCGGGCTGATGCGCCCCGCATACGCCGTCGTGAGCTTCACGGATGGCCTGTTGTGCTTCGTCGTTAGAGAGACATCTCAATAGCAGTCCGTCGTAGGTCCGGCAATACAGGCATTGTGAAGATGCCTCGAAGTAGAAGCGTAAAGATCGTCCCTTGACGGATACTACTTCTTTGGGGTCCTCTGGCAAGATTCCGTATGCCACGAAATCTATGAAGGGACTTCTCCAATCTCTCGTAGGAGGATCGGTGTTTACAGCGTAGCTGCGTTCTATATGAAAGTTGTTCTTCACACAAAATAAATCTCTGTTAAGAAGGATTACCGAGTCCTGCCTTCTTATAGGAGTAGCTAGATCCGCGGCTAGACTGGCTAGGGCATCAGCTTCAAGATTCTGGGATCGAGGTACATGCTCCAGGAAGAACCCTTTGAATGTCATAGCTATCTCGACTACTGCTTGGTGATAGGGGATGAGGTCTGGATTCCGGACTTCGTATATTCCCCTGACTTGATTGACTATAAGCAGAGAATCTCCGAAAGCTTCCAAAGATTCGACCCCCAGCTCTTTAGCGACTTGGAGTCCGATTAGTATAGCGTTATACTCTGCCACGTTGTTGGAACAGGGCTCGTTGAGAGAGTATGCTCGATAGATGACGAGTTTGTCGGGAGTAACCAGGACGATTCCTACTCCTGAAACCACATTTCCCCTAGGACCAGTTCTGGAGGCACCATCGAAGAATAGTTGCCATGCGTCACTTTCCATCGCGGAATTACATTCTGCGACTTCGTCAGGGATGTCCTCGTACAACTTGGAGGTCTCCGGGATCGGATGAGCAGCTAAGAAGTCGGCCAATGCTTGGCCTTTGATGGACTTCTGAGGGACGTACACCATGTCGTATGGTGTTAACAGCATCGCCCAAGTTGCGAGTCAGGAATTAAGAGCACTTGGCTTGCTCATCAGTACTCGGAGAGGGTTGATCCTGGAGATAATATGGATAGCCTGGCCGGTGACATAGTGTCGCGTCTTCTGGATAGCGAACATCAGAGCCAAGCATTCTTTCTCCACTGGGCTGTACCGGTGTTCGGCTCCGACCATCATTCTACTTAGATAGTAGATAGCATGTTCATGCCCTACATCGTTCTTCTGCGCAAGAAGAGCTCCCAAGGAATGGTCCATTGCTCGAACGTATAGGAAGAATGGTCTTCCTATGACGGGAGGCACCAGAACTGGCGGATGAGTGAGGTAGCGTTTGATATCGTTAAACGCTTGCTGACAGGCTTTGTCCCATACGAAGGATACACCTTTCTTCATGAGGCGAGAAAAAGGCTGACATCTCCTAGAGAGGTTGGATATGAATCTCTGGATGTAAGCCAGACGACCTTGAAATTCCCTGAGTTCCCTCAGATTGCGGGGCGGTCGCATTTCTACGATGGCCTGGACTTTATCAGGGTCCACTTGGATGCCTTTGGCGGTAATGACAAATCCCAGGAATTTGCCACTAGATACACCCAGAAAGGACTTCGTAGGATTCATCTTGAGTTGATGCTGGCGCATTAACTCGAATACTGTCCTCAAGTCTTGAATGTGATCATCTTTGAGGCAGCTTTTGACAGCTATATCGTCTACGTAACATTCCACTGTTCTGCGTAAATGCTCATGGAATATGTTACTTATAGCTCATTGGTATGTTGCCCTGGCGTTCTTCAATCCGAAGGGCATGACCGTATAGCAATATACCCCCAGTGGTGTTCGGAAGGCAGTATGCTTCTCGTCTTCAGGATGCATCTTGATTTGATTGTATCCTGAGAACCCGTCCATGAAAGACATGCGTTCAAAACCGCAGGTGTTGTCGATCATGATGTCTGTGATGGGAAGAGGGAACTCATCCTTGGGGCAGGCTGCATTCAGATCTCGATAATCGATGTAGATGCATATTCTCCCATTTTTCTTCATGACTGGGACAACGTTGGCGACCCAGTCGGGATGTTGTTCTTCCCGGATGAAACCGCAGGCTATCAACTTCTTGACTTCAGCTTCAATGGCGTCCATCATATCCGGGCGGAACCGGCATTGGTGCTGCTTTACAGGCTTCGAATCGGGCAATATGTTGAGTTTATGGGTAGCCACTTTTGGATCAAGTCCTGGCATATCCTCATAATTCCACGCAAAGACGTCGATGTATTCTTTTATCAGTTGAATAACTTCTTCCCTTTCAGCTGGGGAAAGATTGTTACTGATAAATATCGGCCTTGGTGAGAGCTCATCCCCAACGTCGATCTGGATAACTTCATCTTCAGTGGGAGGTTCTCTCTGCTCGAAGCGGAACTCCCATTGTGTATCCATTCGTTGAGCCCAGGAGTCATTCTCAAACGGCTCAGACTCTGGTTCGTCTGCTTCGAAGGGATTTGTCACTACCATATTTACTGATAATGTTTGTTCGAGAGCATCAGGTGAGTCGGAGGGCGATGAGCCATCTTGAGAGGAGGAAAAGACATCCTTGCTTGACTCGGAGGAGGTGGCATACCCTAACCCGAAACGGGTTTGTTGATAGCGGGGATTAGCGAACAGTGGCGTTCGTCTGCCTTTTCTGTAGTTGAGGCCTGGCTTCCGCTTCATGTCGTAGCCCATGTTTTGCATAATCCTCAGCGCTTGCGGGCTGTATTGGCGAACTTGCATTTCTCCGGCATCGTCATCGAAACAATCTTCCTGGACGGTCGGTTGATTGCACATGCGGCCGAAGACTATTATACGCTGACTGCTGTAGGTAGGCGGGACCAGGAAGATGGAGTCCTCATGCGGTCCATATGTCGTGACGACATTGGATGATGATGCTACCTCCCAGATGTATGGACGATAGGAATCTATAGCTGCCAAGAAGTTTTGTGCTATGGGTTCTACCTCGTCACGGGGAGAGGATTTATCTGCTCAGAGGTGAGAGGGACATGGCAGTTTTGTGGACTTAACACTACTGGTGTACTTAGGGCTAAGTACGAATGTTAAGTGTAGATGACAACCGATGGTAATCGATAGCCGAAAGTTTATTCAGAGGAAATGACAAACCTTTTTCGGAGAAATTCTATACAATGATAATCTTGAGTGGGGATAGACCTATAGGATCCACTGGGGAAACTTCCAGGGGTTTATCATCCTGTACCTTTCAAAAGGTGAACCCAGCTCACAGTGGTTGTTCCCTCGTTTATAGATGTAAAGTGATGACCTTGGCATCGATCAGCTCCTGAATTCTTCTTTTTAACAAATAGCAGGTCCTCGTAGGGTGATAAACATACCGATGGAAGAGACAATAATCTGGATCATTGACTTTGCCGGCGCTCTCAGGGTATCTGATGTCGGGAACCTGGAGTTTGTTTTCTTTTATCAGCATGTTGAAGATTTCAATGATGTCGTCTTCCTTGAAGAAAAAAGCCCCTTTCGGTTTTCGGGAACCTGACGCCTGAGTCTTTTGATCTTCTGGGAGGACCGCCCCGGCTGTATCATATTTGGACTTTGAGAGGGTTCTACCCCCAGTCTTGTCGTTGTATTTGTCCTTAGAAGTTGGTTTGGAAGGACCTGCCTCTGGTATTACAGGATCATCCTCTGGGAGTCTGGAGTATGCAGGAGATGCAGTGTACCCCAACCCGAAACGAGTTCGTTGATAGTAAGGATCACTATGCAACGGTGTTCGTCTGCCTCTCCCATAGTTGAGACCCTGTTTCGATTTTAAATCGTAACCCATGTTCTGTATAATCTTCAGAGCTTGAGGGCTATACCTGTGGATTTGCATTTTCCCTCCCTCAGACTCCCGAAAATCTTCTTGTACAATCGGACCGCTCTTCCTGCGGCTGAAGAC
Source organism: Iris macrosiphon (assembly GCA_036927795.1). NCBI lineage: Eukaryota > Viridiplantae > Streptophyta > Magnoliopsida > Asparagales > Iridaceae > Iris > Iris macrosiphon. Next base: position 35,620,186 of record JAYESA010000001.1, on the reverse strand, counting down.
TATTGGATGCTGGTCGTCACGAGTTGGAGGGACAATAAAGGTCCCACTTTCACATGGTTCATATATCATGATGACATTAGATGTTGACGCATCTTCCCACACGATCTCTCCCCATTTGACGCCTAGGGGCTCTGAAGCCTGCTCACGACTCCTGCCTTTGCGTCTCTGGATCAGATGAGTTTCAGAAGGAGAAGACGACAGTTAATTTCTTCTGTTCACGTTAGTGGGCATGCGGAGGTTGGGCACCATGGCTTTCGCTGCGCCACCTGTGTACAACAGGTTGGCCATCTGGGTGGCGGATAACCCCCGGGGAGGGTGTCTTTCTGCGACTTGAGCTTGTATTACGCCGAAGGATTTCGCCTGGCGTAATGTGGAGATTTGCTCAGATTGGCGTAAAGCTGAAGAGGTCCTCAGTCGGCCATCGGCTTCTTGCGTAATCGGGAGGGTATGCAGATCGTTCCCATGCCGGCGTAAAGGCCAAGAGGTTGAGTGCTCTGCCGCTTGCCTTCCCTTGCGGAGATCACAGCGCTCATCTGGTTCACCGTAGAGATCAGATGTCGTCTTGCGCGCGGAGCGTGATTGGTATTTCCGACTTGGCGCTGAGGCACCATCAGAAGTTTTGTCTGTACCGCGCGTAGCGGGAGACTGGTTTCTACGCGTAGAGCGCAGTGGATACTCCTGGGTTAGCGCTGAGGCTTTGCCCGGAGTTTTGTCTGTACCGCGCGTAGCGGGAGACTGGTTTCTACGCGTAGAGCGCAGTGGATACTCCTGGGTTAGCGCTGAGGCTTTGCCCGGAGTTTTGTCTGTACCGCGCGTAGCGGGAGACTGAATTTTACGTGCGGGGCACGGAGGGAGCAATGCTACAACCTCATTGGTCGGAGAGATCGGAGAGATCGGAGAGTCCACAGGAATGGTAGAGGATGTCTTGGGCATCCATACTTTGCGCAGCTTCCTGTTGTCTTGGACGGAGAGAGGGTGAGAGCTACCCCCGGCTCGAAGCATGTCTTCGTCGGCAGACTGGTCAAATTGGACGACCAGTGTCTTCTTCACGGTTCCTATAGATACCGGATCGTGTTGAGCAATTACTTCCTCGTCAGAAGAGAAAGACGTCCCCAGCAGAGTCGCCATCTTGTTTGTGGTAGAAAACAAAAAGAATGAAAGATGTATTTCAATGACGGGGTTTATACGAAACCCGCATTCTTTTGTTTACAAACAAACTTGTACAATGTAATCCTATACGAGGATGTGGGAGTACAATTTATTTAATCTGGGTATAAATTGCTATAGGTGTCTGATCTGCGGTCGATCACTTTAGCCCTTAGACCACACGATGTTGAAAAAGTGCCGTGGAAGACAGGTAGCAGCTTCGAAGGTTTCAAAGGAGGGTGGATGCACGATGCCAAAGTCGCCGATCCCCGCTCTTTGCCGAGCTCCGGGTTCCTCTCTCTCTCTCTCTCTCTTGATCTCTTCTCTCCTTGTTCGATCTTCAATTGTTCGACCACTTCTCTGGATCTTCAATTGTTTGATCTTTTTATTCTTCGACCTTTTTCTCTATTGATAGAGGTCTCTATTTATAGAGTTTTAGTGACAGTGACCACTCAGTTGGTGTAAAAACTGAGGAGTGGACAGCACAGCACCCTTTCACACAACGGTTAAAGTAACCAATGCCTGCGTATGGATGATCTTTTGAATGAGCGTATGACGCGGGTCCAACTAAGGGGACACAACGCGTACTATTGCTACGAAGATCACGGCGTAAAAGCCACGCAGGTAGGTATCCCTCGTGTAGAAGAGGTGGGCGTAAAAGCCAACGTCTGTCACCATGGCATAGAAGCCAAGTAGGCATAGAAGCCAGGTAGGCGTAGAAGCCTGACGGCATAGAATCCGGATGAGCATAGAAGCTGAGGAGGCGTAGAAGCCGAGAGAGCATAGAAGCTGAACGGGCGTAGAAGCTGAGAGAGCATAGAAGCTGAACGGGCGTAGAAGCCGAGAGAGCACTGAAGCTGAACGGGCGTAGGAGCCACTGCGTAATGTGCTGAGTGCTGACGTGGATGTCTTTAGCCGGAATTACGGCTTTTGAAGATATAATCAAATCTTTCGCATTAAATGCAGAGATCTGCCACCATCATGTGCATTAATTGCGAAGGCGTGTTTTGAAGGCCTGCCACCGTTCTGAGCATTGGGTGCAGAGTCGTGCCTCGAGCCCTTCGCGAGGAGTGGCTTTTGACGTGGCAGTTTGTTTGTCTTCCGCGGGGCGTAGACGGTTCACGTCTACCTGTGTAGAATAAGGCAGCGTATCCCCTTGCATGCGAAAAAGCAGTTTACGCGAAGGAGATGTCACTAAACGACGGTTTTGGTGACACTTGATCAAATCCCCTGCATTAAATGCAGAGATTCGCCATCATCCTGTGCATTAAATGCGGAGGCGTGTTTTGGAGGCCTGCAGCCGTCCTGAGCATTGGATGCAGAGACGTGCCTCGAGAAACTATTACCGCTCTGTGCACCAACAGCAGAGACGTGCCTCGAGCCCTGTAGCTTTTGACATGGCAGGCGGTTTGTCTACTGTGGAGCGTAAACGGCTCATGTCTGCCTGTGTAAAACAAGGTAGCATATCCCCCTGTATACCTAAAAGCAGTTTGCATGAGGGAGATGGCGGTAAGTGACAGCCTGGGTTACAGTGTCGTGCCATCATTATAGCCGTCGTCTAGGTAGCCGAGCCGTATTCCTTCGTGAGAAGGCCAGACGTCAAGTTCACTACATGATTTGACAGGTTCATCTCGGAGAACACGAAGCGTTCCTCGTACGCTTTAGCGCTGCTTTGAGAGCGGAGGGTTTTACGCCATGGAGGCGATGAAGAGCCCTGTCTACGCTGGGGAGGCCTGGACATACTGCACTTACGCGGAGGGTCCTTTGAGTTTATACTTCACGCCATTTTTAACGGAAGAAGCTCTGTTGTACACTCGATGACTCTGAAGGCCTCTGTTTACGCTGCTCTGCATTAAGATGCTGCGTAGATCCTCCCAGCGTATTTTTCATGCTTCTACAACAGAGTACGCAAATAAGATAACACACATTGAGGCATAGAAAAGTTTTCTTTTTATTGATAATGAACATCTGTTTACAGACTCTTGACCCAAAACGATAAGGATGCCACACAGGCTTATAACTTGGATACAAAATGAGATAGCCGTTCCATATATTACATCCTTTACTAGAATTCCAAAAACATAAAACACCTTGGGTGCGAGTCAGCATCATCGCCCTGTGGCTTCCAAAAGTGAGAGCGAGCTCCTTTCTTCTTATGTACTGGAGATACCAAAAGTCACGTCACGAAAGCGTCTTGATTCAGGAAGGGGGTTGGAGAAAGCTTCAGCTCCTCGTCGTGTCGCCTTGGCTCGGGGAACTTACTGCAACGAGGGTCAGTACTTCGAAAAGTACCGGTGAGGGCGAGCTAACCCAACTTAACCAAAATCTACAACGAGTTCATATGAGCATGCAACATTTATTATTATGTGATCTATCTATCTTGCCTTAGTTCAATTCTTCGCATAAGATAGAGTAAAATAACATAACCAAATGTGCCACCGCTCGGTGACTTTAACTGTACCGTCTGAGCCACCTGTACAAAACTTACCATGACCTTCCCTGCCACGAAGACATAGTTAGTCTGCACAGTTAAATATACATAACAATCACTTGGTTGGACTTGGGATGGGTCGGCTGCCATTCCGCCTCGGGTAGCTATCCCTTAGCTGTCACGACCCGCACCCAGTTTAGGGGCACGAGTGCGTGGGTACGTCCAGCCTACGCCGCAGCATCGGCGGTAGAATGCTGTCTAGGTCATGTAACTATCTAATCAAACTCACGTGAATACCCAACTCCATAAGGAGACGTGGATATCATAAAATAATGTTAGAAATACTCAATCACCTAAACTAAAGCACGATGAGATATCAAGGCAAACAAAGAAATACAAGACAAGTCTAACGACAGAATAATCATACCTGCAATCAGTAACATCCAATCCCCAAGTGTGTCAGAAACAAGTCCACTAAGGTCACAGTCTGGAAAATATTTTCCAGTCAGGAAGGAGCAAAGTACATCTCTAAATAGCAGTTCTATATTAATGATATAAACTATGTAGCAGTTCTAGATGGAATATACAAGATGCATGTATAGGTACGAGAAATGTACAATAAAAGAAATACTGGAAATACTGTAAGTAAATGCAGGAAAAAAAAATATGTCAATGAGCAAGAAACCTATGACTAAGTGTGTGAGTACTAGCTCAAACATGTGATCGGCTTGGGAACTTGATCAGGCTTGTTACATGTGATTAGCTATGATTCATGTAAAGTCAGGCTAACCGTTGGTTAGCTATGATGCATGTAGAGGTCAGGCTAATCACACGTAACAGCTATGAAGCATATAAATGGTCAGGCCGCACCCGACGTGAGATGTGGGGTGAGCTATGATGCATGTAGAGTTGGGTATGATCACATATCTATACTAAAATACTCCCCACCCCCGACTGGTATAGTAGATCCAATCATGGTACGCTATGGCACGGGATTCCCTAGGGAGGTAGCAAGTCTCCTCGGAAATCAGTGTCTGTACATGCACAAGATAACAAGGAAACAAGTCTTGTACAAGCTACACCATGAAAAAGGAATAACATCTCATGACGAGATCCGTATACACCAATCCGTGTAACCATCGTGTCAAGAGCATGGACATTTACACTAGATACAGTGAACATAGGAGATATCATAATTTAGAAACTAATCAGAGAATGTACTCGCCTTGGGTCCTTAGCTGTCAATACCAATGTCCTGTCCCAGAGTATCGTCTGGAGAATCCGACAGTCCTATAAACATATAATAATATCACTTGTATCAGATGCTACACTAACACACAATAGAAATACACTGGCCTCAGGGCTATGCCAGGCATGGCTCTAGTCAACTAGGGTCATCTAGTAGGGGTACGTATATAATACACATTTACACTCAGAGTATATACCAATAAAAACATATATAATATATATATAAGTGTCTATTAGTAATTGTACAAAATACGTATATGTATATATATCAATCAAATATTATATATATATATATAACTAATCAGAAAATGTACATAATGCCACACTTCTCAAGGTGATCCCAAATGAAGTAGCAGTTAGTTCCAATGAGTTCGGAGCAGTCCAAATAGCTAGAAACTATATAAAGAAGTCCACGATCGGAGTTCGGCACGAAAATCGAGATAAGGATACCGAGTCCTCAATACATAGAGAAAACATACGGGGGTTAACAAGTTTAGCTAAAAGAGAAAGGGTCGTTTGTTTGTTATTAAGGTAATCACTTAGTTTATGAAAATCATCTTGAAATTACTTGAACAATAATTACAATTAAAAGTTTATTTATCAAATTTAGAATTTACGTAAAAGCCAATATATATTTATATCTATAGTAAATTCAGTTACCAGTCCAAATAACCAATTTTGAACAAATTTTTATTATTGAAACTATTTCTTAAATAATAATATAAACCCCAACAAATTATTATATTTTTTACATAATCAAAAACCCTTATATTTATTACATAAAAAATGAACTAATTACATAAAACTAGCTAATTACATATACTAAAATAATTATTAACTAAACTAAATATATAATAACTAAACTAATTATATGATACAGGTTTCCTTCGATGCACTGAACAGAGAAAGAGGGAAGAAGGAAAAGAGGGCTCACGTTTGGGGGGGTTTCCGGCGTCGACGCGGGGGAAGTCCGCCTGGGTCACGCGGGCAAGGCGTCGGCGGTCGACGACTTCGAGGCGGGATCTGGGAGCTCAGGGCGGCAGCGAAGCTCGGCGGCGGTCGGCGTTCGTCTCGGGGCGGCGGCGGTCGAGCGGATCTGCTGTGGCGGCGGCGGTCGAAGCTCGGCGGTGGTCGACGGATCCGAGGCGGCCACGGCTCGACGAGGCTGAGGAGGTCCGAGGCGGCCACGGCTCGACGAGGTTAAATCTAGGGTTAGGGTTTGCTCTGTGGATGTGTCGGGGTGTGTTGGGTCGTGTCCGAAGCTGGACACGGCGGATTTGATGTACTGTGGTGTGGGGGCGGACGTGTCCGGGTGTTGGACACAGGGATGATGTACTGCACAGTGGTGGTTGTGTCCAGATGGTGTCGGACACAAAAATTTGTAATATTGTAATAACTGGACACAGAAAAATAAATGGATACGATAGGACACCCGGGGTCGGACCCGAGGCCAACACGGTTGACACGTAATGCTGGACACACGGACACGAGCACACAAAACAATGGTGATGGCTTGTGGGAATTTGTGAGGGCTAGCTAATAATTTTGGGGATTAGGGTTTCTTGGGAATGGTGTGGGTGAGAGACTTTAAATAGGGATAGAGGGTGTGGGATAAAGGGTGAGGATTGGCCCAATTAATGAATGGCCAAGATTAGATATGAATGAGTTTTTCATGTGGGAAATGAGGGTGTGAATGGGAGATGGTAAACTTGTAAATTTTAAAAAGAAAAGATTATAATTTAAGAAAATATTTTAAGAGGCTTCCAAGGCTAATTGATTCCCAATTAGCTACTAATTAAACCCATATTCCAAAACCTTAGAAAGTATGAAATTTATTTATTTACTATCCCAAATGGATTTCAAAATTTATTATGAAGAAAACAACTAGTCCTTTAAATAATTTTTATGATTTCAAGCCAATAAATATTTGAAGCTAGAGAAATATATATATATCATTATTTATCTATTTAATTTATAATAAATCGACATTTAGGAAAAAATGATTTTTATAAAAGATTTCAAAGCACCTTCTAAAATCAAACATTGCTCAAAAATCTAATACTAAAACTCAAGGAGAAAATATTTTATAAACTTGATATATTAAAATAAATTAAAATCTAAATATTTCGGGAATTTGGAAATCGGAGGTTACAAGTCTATCCACCTTAGAAAAATTTCGTCCTCAAAATTTAAGATCCTCAATAATTGCATTTACACATTGTATTATTTCTATCAAAATTTAAATTTCAAACCAAATAATCATGAAGTAATTCTATATTGTTATTTCACAACCTTTCAAAATTCTATAACATCATATTGCTGAAAATCTTCAAGTTTAAAATCAAATTCAAATTTTTATCATAATCTCCTCCAAAAATTTTAAGTTCGTATCTAAATACTCCAGGATTTTAATATCCAATCTTCCAATTGAAATCCAATCAATGCATATTTATAAAAATCGTATCCCAAAATTTAAATTTTAACCACTAATCCATCAATCATCTTACTCCTCTAACTCAAATTCAATTGATGCTTATTCAAATCTAAATCCTCCTCCCGAGAATTGAATTCGATACTATTCCATTAACGATTTTATTTCCTGATTTCCTTTTTCCTCAAAATACTCAACGATGCGATACTTACGGAATCTTCAATGCAACATTCATAATATAAAATTTCAAATTTCTATCTTGCAATCAAATAGATAAAATGATAATTTCCCAAATTTTCTTAAATTTTAAAAATCAATTTAATCATATCAAGACCTTCCTAAAATTAATAAATCCTCAATTTTGCCCTGTGAATTTCTTAACTCTCTATTTAAGTTAATGTTTATCCTCGAATTCCAATCATACCTCGATTTTCGTAAAATCAATGATCCATCACTTCTGTTATAACAACCCTTAATTCTTTATTTAAATTAATGCTTATCCACAAATTTAATCATCTTGTCCCTTTTTGTCAGTCATAACCTTGTCATAGATCTTAGCTATGGTTAAAACCCTAATGATCATGGCTTAAGAAAATTCTACCTACATACATGCAATCTAAGAAAATATATAGGTCATGTGTCTTCTGTCATGGTACTGCAGTCTCTGTCAGGGTGTACTACTAGTTATATTCTAACAAGAAAATCATGAATACGAACTACAGCACTAGGGAAATCAATCAATCAAGAGACGGGAACATTAGAAAAAAGAAGAACCTGCTAACATATTTCTTGCGGTATCTGCTATCTCTAACAAACACTTAACTCTAGCACATTCACTAACTAATTCCTATTCCTGTACACTGGTACCCATATCAACTAATCATTAATCCACAAGATCCATGAATATATCCGTATTGCACACACCTGTCTATTAATGCCAAAATCTGATACCAAGAACCTCTAACACGATTATAGGTCAATTGGTGCATGTAAAGTTTGATACCTCTATCTCTTTAGGTACCCCTGTTCTACTTTAGTACACCCACTGCTAGTTCTCGTTCCTACTACAATTGTCCATACTATTTGTTCTTATCACTCAAGTGCACACCAAGTGTAACACACCATACTAAGTGCTAAACCCTTTCTAATACAACTCTAGATGGACACCCAAGTCAGTCTGCGGTGCCACCTCAATCATGCTCAAGTCATCAGACCCTTACACATGTATATCATCTACTCATATATTAATATTCATATCTCTCATCTACCATAAAATTAATCCTCAAAATAATCGTCAAGGTTTAACTTCTCGATCAACTTAAAAATAAATTGCATATACCTCCTCAAAGTCAGATACTCAACATCGAAATAAAAATTTTAATCACTTCTAAAATCTTTGTAGCCTTGACCATGTTTATTGAATCAATATTTGAAATCCTCAAAATTTTAATGGCACAATCTCAACTTCTCAATAATTCTCAAAGTAAAAATTCATTTCCACTCTTTAATTTATAAATCCACCAATTTACATATAAGTGCTCGTAGTCTCTAATACTCGAGGTGCACTCAATACCTCTATTGTCTACAACTGTGTACTAAATTTGTACTGCCCGAATCACTTGCACTATTACCTCCAATGATCAAAGTTATTATCACTTGTATTTTCTTCCATGATTTTCAATCTATATTAACTGGTATATCATCCAATTTCATCACACAGAGTGCTTACTATTATTAGCGTCATTCTCGACTAATCCTCGATATAGAACCATTAGCACTCTTGGTATTATATCACTAGCTTCATCAATGGATTATCTCATCAAGCTCATTAGAACTCATGATCACATGTATCTTCTATAACACTCATGTTTCTTTACTCTCATGGGCATGTATATGGTTCTTCATCTCGATTGATGTATAGGTATTTCCCTTTAACCTTTTACAGCCTGTTAAACTAATCTGTGATACACTTCACAACTTTCATTACCAATCCTAATATTTCTCTACTCATGACATCTCATTAATACCCTTTATGCATATACATTTATTTACTCTTGACACACCCAAGTAATCAATCATCAAATTGAACATCATGCTCCATTAATCTTTAACACAATTCCTTGATACTTAATTGTTTACAAAGATCATCCCATTACATAAATTCATGACTATCCAGGACGGGTATGCCGACTCTGATACTAACTCTTGGAACCATCATTGATACTCTTACTCCTTCTTCTACCTATAGTACCAATATTAACTATAATAACACCTATCATAGAACTATTGCTACAAGGTACTATGCTATGGGTATCTCTAGATTAATGCCTACTGCTCACATGTCCAACTAAGAAACACTTACAAACTCACAAGTCACACTCAGTCAAACTAATACAAGACACAACCAAAATTGCAAGTCACTAATTATCACACTAACAAGGATCCTTAAAGAAATAAGGCTCAAAAGAACTGGGTTAAGGACTGAAGGTATCTTTACTGCTAGTAAAGAAAAGAAGCGATGGAACAAAGTCCTGGAATAACAGAAATAGATAAGTCTTGAGATGATACTTTAAGAACCAATTTAAGATACAACCTGATAATCATACACGTCTGTCTGAAATCATGACACTCAAAATCCTCGCCACGCCAGAAAGCATAGATGCGATAAACGATAGGTTTCGTAACTAAGGTATGCAACTCTATAATTATGTCATCTAGAATCTTCGCCACGCCAACCGGTATGGCTGCGAGAGACTCTAAGTTTCATAACTATAGTATGTACATCCAAGTCAGGTTCCTACGTTCTCGTCACCACAGCTAATATGGCTGCGATAAACTCTAGGGTCCATAACCAAAGTAGACGTTTTACCTTTCTCACTGTCCTCATCAACATATGTCATCAGATGATACCGTAAATTTTAGCCCGTAAAATTCATCTCGATATGAAATCAACTCAACAACGATACCAAGAATTAAATTTAACAACTGGTCAACAAGAATCAAACTCAACAATGATACCAAGAATTAAATTTAATAACTGATCAACAAGAATCAAGTTCAATAACAACAAGCGAGAGCGGACGGAAACAAGGAAAGATTTAAATTGTAAATTATAATAAGATTCTTAAGGGATCGTCCCAGGAATCTCTCAAGAATTTGTGATTGAGTATCCTCTCTCATACTAGTATCCTATGTCCTATATTCAATAGCAGGTACGCAGTAGTACAACTATGATGTCGTACTACTACGATATCGCACAACTAGCGAAGTCTGACCTGCATGGGCCACCACTAAAAACGTGTCACGACCCGCACCCGGTTTAGGGGCACGAGGGCGTGGGTACGTCCAGCCTACGCCGCAGCATCGGCGGTAGAACGATGTCTAGGTCATGTAACTATCTAATCAAACTCACGTGAATACCCAACTCCATAAGGAGACGTGGATATCATAAAATAATGTTAGAAATACTCAATCACCTAAACTAAAGCACGATGAGATATCAAGGCAAACAAAGAAATACAAGACAAGTCTAACGACAGAATAATCATACCTGCAATCAGTAACATCCAATCCCCAAGTGTGTCAGAAACAAGTCCACTAAGGTCACAGTCTGGAAAATATTTTCCAGTCAGGAAGGAGCAAAGTACATCTCTAAATAGCAGTTCTATATTAATGATATAAACTATGTAGCAGTTCTAGATGGAATATACAAGATGCATGTATAGGTACGAGAAATGTACAATAAAAGAAATACTGGAAATACTGTAAGTAAATACAGAAAAAAAAAATATGTCAATGAGCAAGAAACCTATGACTAAGTGTGTGAGTACTAGCTCAAACATGTGATCGGCTTGGGAACTTGATCAGGCTGGTTACATGTGATTAGCTATGATTCATGTAAAGTCAGGCTAACCGTTGGTTAGCTATGATGCATGTAGAGGTCAGGCTAATCACACATAACAGCTATGAAGCATATAAATGGTCAGGCCGCACCCGACGTGAGATGTGGGGTGAGCTATGATGCATGTAGAGTTGGGTATGATCACATATCTATATTAAAATACTCCCCACCCCCGACTGGTATAGTAGATCCAATCATGGTACGCTATGGCACGGGATTCCCTAGGGAGGTAGCAAGTCTCCCCGGAAATTAGTGTCTGTACATGCACAAGATAACAAGGAAACAAGTCTTGTACAAGCTACACCATGAAAAAGGAATAACATCTCATGACGAGATCCGTATACACCAATCCGTGTAACCATCGTGTCAAGAGCATGGACATTTACACTAGATACAGTGAACATAGGAGATATCATAATTTAGAAACTAATCAGAGAATGTACTCGCCTTGGGTCCTTAGCTGTCAATACCAATGTCCTGTCCCAGAGTATCGTCTGGAGAATCCGACAGTCCTATAAACATATAATAATATCACTTGTATCAGATGCTACACTAACACACAATAGAAATACACTGGCCTCAGGGCTATGCCAGGCATGGCTCTAGTCAACTAGGGTCATCTAGTAGGGGTACGTATATAATACACATTTACACTCAGAGTATATACCAATACAAATATATATAATATATATATAAGTGTCTATTAGTAATTGTACAAAATACGTAAATTTATATATATCAATCAAATATTTTATATATATATATAACTAATCAGAGAATGTACATAATGCCACACTTCTCAAGGTGATCCCAAATGAAGTAGTAGTTAGTTCCAATGAGTCCGGAGCAGTCCAAATAGCTAGAAACTATATAAAGAAGTCCACGATCGGAGTTCGGCACGAAAATCGAGATAAGGATACCGAGTCCTCAATACATAGAGAAAACATACGGGGGTTAACAAGTTTAGCTAAAAGAGAAAGGGTCGTTTGTTTGTTATTAAGGTAATCACTTAGTTTATGAAAATCATCTTGAAATTACTTGAACAATAATTGCAATTAAAAGTTTATTTATCAAATTTAGAATTTACGTAAAAGCCAATATATATTTATATCTATAGTAAATTCAGTTACCAGTCCAAATAACCAATTTTGAACAAATTTTTATTATTGAAACTATTTCTTAAATAATAATATAAACCCCAACAAATTATTATATTTTTTACATAATCAAAAACCCTTATATTTATTACATAAAAAATGAACTAATTACATAAAACTAGCTAATTACATATACTAAACTAATTATTAACTAAACTAAATATATAATAACTAAACTAATTATATGATACAGGTTTCCTTCGATGCACTGAACAGAGAAAGAGGGAAGAAGGAAAAGAGGGCTCACGTTTGGGGGGGTTTCCGGCGTCGACGCGGGGGAAGTCCGCCGGGGTCACGCGGGCAAGGCGTCGGCGGTCGACGACTTCGAGGCGGGATCTGGGAGCTCAGGGCGGCAGCGAAGCTCGGCGGCGGTCGGCGTTCGTCTCGGGGCGGCGGCGGTCGAGCGGATCTGCTGTGGCGGCGGCGGTCGAAGCTCGGCGGTGGTCGACGGATCCGATGCGGCCACGGCTCAACGAGGGTGAGGAGGTCCGAGGCGGCCACGGCTCGACGAGGTTAAATCTAGGGTTAGGGTTTGCTCTGTGGATGTGTCGGGGTGTGTTGGGTCGTGTCTGAAGCTGGACACGGCGAATTTGATGTACTGTGGTGTGGGGGCGGACGTGTCCGGGTGTTGGACACAGGGATGATGTACTGCACAGTGGTGGTTGTGTCCAGATGGTGTCGGACACGAAAATTTGTAATATTGTAATAACTGGACACAGAAAAATGAATGGATACGATAGGACACCCGGGGTCAGACCCGAGGCCAACACGGCTGACACGTAAGGCTTGACACACGGACACGAGCACACAAAACAATGGTGATGGCTTGTGGGAATTTGTGAGGGCTAGCTAATAATTTTGGGGATTAGGGTTTCTTGGGAATGGTGTGGGTGAGAGACTTTAAATAGGGAGAGAGGGTGTGGGATAAAGGGTAAGGATTGGCCCAATTAATGAATGGCCAAGATTAGATATGAATGAGTTTTTCATGTGGGAAATGAGGGTGTGAATGGGAGATGGTAAACTTGTAAATTTTAAAAAGAAAAGATTATAATTTAAGAAAATATTTTAAGAGGCTTCCAAGGCTAATTGATTCCCAATTAGCTACTAATTAAACCCATATTCCAAAACCTTAGAAAGTATGAAATTTATTTATTTACTATCCCAAATGGATTTCAAAATTTATTATGAAGAAAACAACTAGTCCTTTAAATAATTTTTATGATTTCAAGCCAATAAATATTTGAAGCTAGAGAAATATATATATATATCATTATTTATCTATTTAATTTATAATAAATCGACATTTAGGAAAAAATGATTTTTATAAAAGATTTCAAATCACCTTCTAAAATCAAACATTGCTCAAAAATCTAATACTAAAACTCAAGGAGAAAATATTTTATAAACTTGATATTTTAAAATAAATTAAAATCTAAATATTTCGGGAATTTGGAAATCGGAGGTTACATTAGCGGACGCACGGACCCATCCAAATGCTAGGACTACACTAGCAAATTGTTCTACCCGGGGCGAAGCGGTCCCAGTACCCCGGCGACCGTTCGTATAACGATATCCCTTGTATACAAGTTTTCCAAGACCATGCCACCACAACCAACTAAGTTATCACATGAAACACATATTCAAGCTAATACAAGCAAATAAACATAGTGTATTTTCCATAGTCTATGCTACTTTGTGTAAGGATCACATTTTCCTTCCCATTTTGCAACATACCATGAACAGTTATAGATAAATGAATCTAACTACAACTTAACACAGAAATAGTTATGATATATGACGGGCATGCACATTCCAGTGTGATCGTTCAGAACAATTCCATATGACCAGCATTATTAGTGTTTCAAGCCTACTTCTTTTCTATTTTGACTCAGTCATATGTGTTTTAGTATCGTTTGATCGGGATGGACAATGAGTCAATCTATTTAGAATGCAGACTTGGAAGAAGGGAGCTAATCGAAATAAAGCCACTCACAAGTTAGTGAAGTAGGAGAGAAAAGGAAGAGCTTTAAGACTCCGTACGAGCGTCGTCTACCCGATCACCTGCACGCACCAACAGACGATCAATATCTCCTGCTTTGGTCTCCAAGGTTCGATACGAAATACGAAATCCTAAGAACGAAAGCAATGAAATCCATTGAAACCGTTCAAGAAAACGCAAGTCATAAAACCAACAAGAAAGCAACCAAGCGGCACGAAAACGTGCAAGAAACCAACGCAACAGAAAGGCCCCTCTCGACTCTGTCGCCGAGTCCTTCCTTGAGGCACGATCCGTTGAATATGGGACCTGATTCCGAAGAAACCAATCCATAACGAGGAAAGGATCTTAATTCAATCTGTCCCATTCGGACGGTCGTAAGTATTTCTTGGCCGCGCTCCCCGAATAGGGGGAACGGGGCATTACATCATAACCATCCAAAAGAAAGTTTTGTCCCAAAACTTAGGAATAGAAACTACCCCTAAGGAATAATGAAAGAAACCTTTCCCTCATATCAGATTCGATTTTCCACGTCGATTCTTCGACCGCGTGGTTCTGCCACAGAACGCGCACTAACGATACTGCCCGATTCCGTAACTGCTTTTCCTTACGTTCCAAGATATGTACGGGTTCTTCGGCGTACGACAAGTCCGCCTGCAGATCTAACTGACCCAAGTCTACCACATGGTTCGGGTCGTGCACATATTTTCTTAGCTGATACACATGGAAAATATTGTGCACATCTGATAGGGCTGGAGGCAATGCAATTTGATAAGCAACTGAAGTGACTCGTTTGAGAATTTCGAACGGCCCAACAAATCTCGGACTTAACTTTCCTTTTATCCCGAATCTTGTAACACCACGCATGGGCGAGACTTTAAGGAACACATGGTCCCCCTCTTGGAATTCAAGAGGGCGGCGACGAACATCGGCATAGCTTTTTTGTCGACTTTCTGCTACTTTTAACCGTTCTCAAATCAGCCGAACCTTCTGCACTATTTGTTCAACCAGTTCCAGCCCAAGGATTTGCCTCTCCCCAACTTCATCCCAACAGATCGGTGACCTACACTTCCGCCCATACAGCACCTCATACGGAGCCATCTGGATGCTAGACTGATAACTGTTGTTGTAAGCAAATTCGGCTAGCGGCAGGTTGACGTCCCAACTTGACTTGGAATCGATTACACAGAGGCTCAGCATATCTTCTAGTACCTGATTCACCCGTTCTGTTTAGCCATCTGTTTGAGGATGGTAGGCTGAGCTGAATTTTAACTTGGTCCCCATCGACGACTGAAGGCTTGTCCAGAAATGTGAGATGAACCGTCCGTCCCAATCTGATACTATGGAAACTGGCACTCCATGCTGTCGGACTATCTCGTCAAGGTAGGTCTGGGCAAGGCGATCGGTGCCCCCAAGTACTTTTAATAGCAATAAAGTGTGCAGACTTGGTTAACCGGTCGACGATGACCCAGATTGCGTCGTTCCCCCGTTGCATCATTGGCAGACCAACAATAAAGTCCATACTGATGTGCTCCCACTTCCATTCCGGGATAGCAAGATTTTGCATTTCTCCGCCCGGCCTATGATGCTCTGATTTCACCCTCTGACAGGTTATGCATTGAGACACAAAGAGTGCTACTTCTTTCTTCATGCCGTGCCACCAGAAGACAGTACGAAGGTTCTTATACATTTTTGTGCTCCCGGGATGGATCGCATAGGCTGCATAATGTGCTTCCATGAGGATTTCCTTTCTGAGTTCCGAATCATTGGGGACGCATAGCCTTCCCTTCACTCGCAACACCCCATTCTCATCTACTGCAAAGTCTTTCGCCTTCCCCGCTTGAACCTACTCTCGCATTTTCCGGAGGAATGGGTCGTCTCTTTGAGTAGATGTGACTCTCTCTATCAGATTGGGTATAAATCGCATATGAGCAACCCGCGCGCCGCGATAACGAATTCTGAGTTTGATGCCCATTCCTTCTAACTCCCTTTGTAACCTGCGATCGATGGACAGAGATTACGATAAAGACCCGACTCAACGCATCCGCTACCACATTTCCCTTGCCAGGTGTGTAGTCAATCGTCAAATCATAATCTTTTATTAATTCTAGCCAGCGCCGCTGTCGAAGGTTCAGATCTGCTTGGGTGAATAAAGTACTTTAAGCTCTTGTGATCGGTGTAAATTCGGCAAGGCACCCCATAAAGGTAGTGTCGCCACAATTTCAACCCGAACACAATTGCTGCCAGTTCCAGATCATGCGTGGGATAATTCTTCTCGTGCTTTCTCAGCTGTCTGGATGCATAGGCTATCACTCTGTCTTGCTGGATAAGTACACACCCTAAGCTCTGCCCTGAAGCGTCACTAAAGATTTGAAAACCCAAAGTCTCGTGCGGTAGTGCAAGTAACAGGGCAGAAGTGAGGCGCTGCTTTAACTCAGCAAACGATGCTTCGTAGTCGGCGGACCACTCAAACGCGACTCCCTTCTGTGTGAGGCGAGTCAGAGGTGAGGAAAGCTTGGAAAAATCCTTTACGAACCGTCTGTAGTAGCCCGCTAACCCAAGAAAGCTTCGAATTTTACTAACAGATGCAGGTCGTTTCCACTCGACAATGGCCTCCACCTTCCTCGGATCGACTGAAATGCCTCCCGCAGAAATGATGTGCCCTAGGAAAGATACACTGCTTAGCCAAAATTTGCACTTACTCAGTTTCGCATACAACTTGTTGTCTCGAAGGGTTTGTAGCACGGTCCGCAAGTGCTCTGCATGCTCTGCCCTATTCTTCGAGTACACCAAGATATCATCAATAAATACTACTACAAATCTATCGAGGTACGGCTGAAACACTTGGTTCATCAAACCCATAAAGGCGGTAGGGGCATTAGTCAAACCGAATGGCATTACCAAAAACTCATAGTGACCGTAGCGAGTGCGAAAGGCTGACTTCGGCACGTCGTCCGGCTTAATTTTGAGCTGATGGTAACCCGAACGGAGATCTATTTTCGAGAACACTGTGGCAGCTTGTAACTGATCAAAGAGATCGTCTATCCTGGGGAGGGGATATTTGTTTCGAACTGTTGCTTTGTTTAATTCCCGATAGTCGATGCAGAGTCGCATCGAGCCATCCTTCTTCTTAACGAACAGTACTGGTGCACCCCACGGAGACACACTAGGCCGGATATACCCACGATCAAGCAATTCCTGTAGCTGAATTTTTAACTCTTTTAGTTCTGCCGGGGCCATTCGATACGGAGGTTTAGAAATGGGCTGGGTTCCTGGAAATGTGTCGATGGTGAACTCTATCTCTCGATCGGGCGGCATACCGGGCAACTCGTCGGGGAACACATCAGGAAAATCTGCCACAATGGGAATGGACTCAACGTTTGCGCAATCTTGCCGAGTGTCTCGAACGGAAGCCAAGTACCCTATGCAGCCGGAGTGAATCATCCGTCGAGCAGACATCGCTGATATCACCATACAGGCATACGACGCTTCCGACTGTGGACTGCACGAATAGCAAAATTCGGCCTCGCCAGGAAGACGAAACACGACTTTCTTCTCCGCACAATCGATAGTAGCAGAACAAGCACCAAGCCAATCCATTTCCAGAATAATGTCGTAGTCCCTTATGTCTAGAACTATCGCATCAAGTGATAATTTCCTCCCTCCGATGCAAATGAAGCCATCATGACAAACTGAATCGGCAGGCAAGCTCGTGCCTGATGGAGTACTGACGCTAAGCCTTAGGCCTAACGGGGTTTGAATGAATCTATGTTCCCTAGCAAAGTTTGTTGACACAAAACTATGTGTGATACCAGAATCAAACAATACTCGAGCAGGTACATCATTGAAGAGTAATATACCTGACACCATCGTGTTTAATGCGAGTGCCTCATCCCGAGTCAGAGCATAGACTCGGCCTTGAGCGTTCTGTTGTGCCGGCTTATTACCTCGAAGTACTTGCCCCTGGTCCTGAGGCACACGATTTTGTTATTGTTGATTAGGTCCACCTGCCCGACAGTTCGCTGCCATATGCCCCTGACGACCACACTTAAAGCACGATCCGTTGAATACTCGACAGTTCCGAGCAATGTGTCCAGTACGATTACATCGGTGACAAACGAGCTCGCCACCTTTACCCTGATTTGCACCCTTGTTACCGCCGTTATTGGAGCGCTTAGGCGCATTGTTACCCCCTGTGTTGCTAGGACGCTTGTGATTGAGATTTTGTACAGCGTCGATGCGAACTGGTGGGTACTGCAATTCAAGGGAGAGTGCATGGTTTAGGGACTCACGCATGGTGCGGTATTGAGAAACGATGACATGAGCACGAATGGAAGGTCGCAGTCCTATCTCAAATCTTCGTGCACGTGTCTCTGCATCACAAATATGAGACTTAGCAAACTTAGCAAGTCTATTGAATTCTGAAGCGTACTGCCGCACGGACATGTCTCCCTGCGGCAGATGGGTAAACTCGTCTTCCTTCTCGCGGCGGACGGCTGGTGGAAGATACTCCTCTTCGAAGGCCTTACGGAACACTGACCAGGAGATAATCGTTGTGCCACCTTCACTCAATAAAGCTTGTTTGTGCACATCCCACCAATCATGGGCGTTTAAACGGAGCTGAAGTTGGGCGCAAGTGACTCTCCTAGTTTCGTCCATACGGAGAACTTTGAAGTGGTCTTCTAACTCCACCAGCCAATCCAACGCCACGGAAGGGTCTTCGGTCCCCTTAAAGGTAGTATGGCACATTTTCTTAAATTCTGATATCTGTAGGATGGACCCCTTATCATCTAAAAGTGGAGGTTCGAGAGAGTCCTGAGGTCCCGCAATGTCAGCTACAACTGGCGTTGCCACGGCGGCCGCGGATGCAGAATGGTTGCTGGCGACTAGCGTCGTCACAATCGTTTGCAAGGTATCCATTTGCTTCTGCTGCGTTTCAGCCTGAGTCCAATGCGCCAGAAATTGTGCTTCTATTCGAGACTCAAATTGACTCTGTCGTAGTTCGGCTTGTCTCTGTTGCGTTTCCATCATACGCATCATTCGTTCGAACGGATCAACAGAGGGCGCGGCAGCCGGACTCCCTGAGCTGCCTGATGTACCCGAACTACTCCCTTGTACTTGCGCCACCATCTGCGCTTGTGCACCCGGCTCGGAGGTCGTTCCTTCAAAGAAATGTAAATTGTATCAGTCTCAAAGTATATTATGGACTCACTATATGGAACGCATCTCATTTTGCACTAATTAATTTCAAGAGTTTACTCGGACGGGACAGGGTCATCTTAGGAAAACTTTCCGACTCGAGATCAAAGGATCTGAAGCTATGCTCCGATACCACTATGTCACGCCCCGATTTCGCCCAATCGATAATCGTCCCCCGGGCGTGATGCCGTGCACGCGTAGGGCGCGCATGCACAAGGCCTAGGCATAATGTTTATCTTTAGAACACATGCAACAGAGTACGCAAATAAGATAACACACATTGAGGCATAGAAAAGTTTTCTTTTTATTGATAATGAACATCTTTTTACAGACTCTTGACCCAAAACGATAAGGATGCCACACAGGCTTACAACTTGGATACAAAATGAGATAGCCGTTCCATAAATTACATCATTTACTAGAATTCCAAAAACACAAAACACCTTGGGTGCGAGTCAGCACCATCGCCCTGTGGCTTCCAAAAGTGAGAGTGAGCTCCTTTCTTCTTATGTACTGGAGCTACCAAAAGTCACGTCACGAAAGCGTCTTGATTCAGGAAGGGGGTTGGAGAAAGCTTCAGCTCCTCGCCGCGTCGCCTTGGCTCGGGGAACCTGCTGCAACGAGGGTCAGTACTTCAAAAAGTACCGGTGAGGGCGAGCTAACCCAACTTAACCAAAATCTATAACGAGTTCATATGAGCATGCAACATTTATTATCATGTGATCTATCTATCTTGCCTTAGTTTAATTCTTCGCATAAGATAGAGTAAAATAACATAACCAAATGTGCCACCTCTCGGTGACTTTAACTGTACCGTATGAGCCACCTGTACAAAACTTACCATGACCTTCCCTGCCACGAAGTCATAGTTAGTCTGCACAGTTAAATATACATAACAATCACTTGGTTGGACTTGGGATGGGTCGGCTGCCATTCCGCCTCGGGTAGCTATCCCTTAGCGGACGCACGGACCCATCCAAATGCTAGGACTACACTAGCAAATTGTTCTACCGGGGGCGAAGCGGTCCCAGTGCCCCGACGACCGTTCGTAGAACGATATCCCTTGTATACAAGTTGTCCAAGACCATGCCACCACAACCAACTAAGTTATCACATGAAACACATATTCAAGCTAATACAAGCAAGTAAACATAGTGTATTTTCTATAGTCTATGCTACTTTGTGTAAGGATCACATTTTTCTTCCCATTTTGTACCATACCATGAACAGTTATAGATAAATGAATCTAACTACAACTTAACACAGAAATAGTTATGATATATGACGGGCATGCACGTTCCAGTGTGATCGTATAGAATAATTCCATATGACCAGCATTATTAGTGTTTCAAGCCTACTTCTTTTCTATTTTGACTCAGTCATATGTGTTTTAGTATCGTTTGATCGGGATGGACAATGAGTCAATCTATTTAGAATGCAGACTTGGAAGAAGGGAGCTAATCGAAATAAAGCCACTCACAAGTTAGTGAAGTAGGAGAGAAAAGGAAGAGCTTTAAGACTCCGTACGAGCATCGTCTACCCGATCACCTGCACGCACCAACAGACGATCAATATCCCCCTGCTTCGGTCTCCAAGGTTCGATACGAAATGCGAAATCCTAAGAACGAAAGCAATGAAATCCATTGAAACCGTTCAAGAAAATGCAAATCATAAAACCAACAAGAAAGCAACCAAGCGGCACGAAAACGGGCAAGAAACCAATGCAACGGAAAGGCCCCTCTCGACTCTGCCGCCGAGTCCTTCCTTGAGGCACGATCCGTTGAATATGGGACCTGATTCTGAAGAAACCAATCCATAACGAGGAAAGGATCTTGATTCAATCTGTCCTGTTCGGACGGTCGTAAGTATTTCTTGGCCGCGCTCCCCGAATAGGGGGAACGGGGCATTACACGCACCATATTTAGGAGGTGACGATTCTTCCGCTCAGCCACACCATTTTGTTGTGGGGTATATGGACATGTCGTCTGATGAGCAATACCATGATGATCTAGGAACTTACGGAGATCTGAATTCACATATTCACGCCCATTATCACTACGAAGGACTTGTATTTGTGCTTTATATTGAACAGCAACCATTTTGTGAAAAAATTGAAGGCAGAACATGTAAACTCCCTCACCCAAAATAGGTATTTGTGTATATTTTATATTATTATATTTATTATAGATGTTGAATTTATTTAGAGTATTCTCTTAGTTAATTAGAAAATAAAATTTTTTTAGTATATTTACTTATATAAATATTTATTTAGAATTATTTTAGGCTATTTTAGATTATTGGGATTTTTCCATAATTTTTAGTTAATTAAAAACTAGTAACACTAATTTTCTAGGACTTTGAAGAATTTATTTTATGTTCAAATATAATTAAAAATACCCCAAACTTTTATTTTAGGTTCTAAATAATAAAATATATTTTCTAGAATTTTTTGGAACTTTTCTGATTATTTTTAGCATTTATTTTGAGTTAATAATGAAAAACTGAATTAAAAACTAATTTCTAAAAAAGAAAACCTAAAAAGTAATTAATTCTGCCCAGTCAGCAAACAGGGGGCCCACCTGTCAGCCTCCCGTAGTGAACAGTACCGGGCCCGCCTGTCAGTGACCGCGGGGTGGGTGCGAGCCGAGTCGAGCCGACCTCGAGCCGAGCCGAGACCGAGTTCGACTCGGACTCAGCTGAGCCGAGCCGCATAGAACTGCGACCGTTCGATATGGGCGGGGCTGCACGGATGGCTGCCACATGGCGCTCTCCGAGCCGCGGCTGCACTCTCTCTCCTCTATATATATATTAGTTTAGTTATTGATTTTTAGGGTTTTCTTTGAGCCAATTTTTGGAGAATTGCCATCTAGGGTTCCTTCATCTTCCAGAAGCCATTGCGCATAGCTACGAACTCCAAACGAGGCCTAGTTTCTTGCGTTAGAAAGATATTGAGGTTAGCTTTCTTATTATATAATTTATTTTACCAAATTATGAGTATTAAATTCTGGAAAATTCGTAGAGCACAGCATATCCGAAAATAGACGTGTTTCAATATTTTGGCGATTCCGGGAGAACCAGGAATCAAAATCATGAACCGTTTAAAGTTTCGGAAAGCTAATGTCAAGATAATTGACATATGTTTTTCCCAGAATTTAATTCGAAGTATTTATATACTGTTAATTCTGTAGAACTTCTAGGTTAGAATTTAACCATCAATGCACAATACAAAATTTGTATGTGCCATAATTCCCAAACGAATTTGAATTCGGACGAGCCATAAATTCCAGCATATTTTTGACGCTGAAATCTACAGGAAATCATGCATGAAAGTTGAGTTTGTGTCGGTTGACTTCTCGGTCAACAAATCGCCTCGATTTGCGTGCTAAGAGTCTCGAGTTGATAAAATTCAGTTTCTTTGGACAAAATTTAGGAATTAACATAAAAATCAGAATAATAAGATTAAAACAAGATTTTAGAGTAATTATTCCAGAATTAAATAAATTAAAATAAATTATCTTTTGACGTGATAAATTTGTAATACATAGGCTATTTGGACTGTGACTTGGACTCTGATTCATACCAGCAGCAGGACCCCAGACGAGTACATTCTCTGACAGTGTTCCAGTAGGACATTAGTATTTAGCCACCACGGTTAGTTTACATCAGACCCTGAGTCGGAGAATCCAACGCGCGTTCGTACATTTACATGTACGCAAATATTATTCAGTTTGGTATATATATTTATGTACGTAATTACTATATGTATTCCAATAGTTATGAAAATAAATTGATGGTTATATTATTATATAGTTATATGAATATATATGTAAGTAAATACAAATTGATAATTATGACTAAATATTCAGACTGTACGACCCTAGGACACCGTGGACTATCCCATACTTACCTTGACCATGTTGACCCTAAGAACTTGTGAATTTGTCTGCCTTGCGTACATTAACATACTGGCATAGACACATGTCAGTTGACTGACTGATTTCGTACAGTACTTGAAGATGCGACACCCGCGTAATTCAACGCGTAATTGACCGTGTTAGATGACTAGTGTTACCCCTAGTATACCCCCTGAGTCCAGTGTAAATGTGGTTGTGTATGTGCTAGTGTAAAGACTAATGATTCTATTGTATTATATTTATGTGTACATAGGATATTGGATTTGTTCTGCGCGATTTCTGGAGCAGATTATTGGTACATTGCAGCTTCCTTGCCAGGCAAGTATACCTTGCCATTGTACTGTTATTTATATTCCATATGTTGCATGCATCTTTATTTTCTGTTTTTTTATATATTTTAACTGTTATATAAAATGCGCGCGACGGTGTCGTCGCGGTATGTTTTTATTTATGTATTTGCATTGACCTTGTTTATGAGACTACCCCATCATCATGTTGCATCTTTAGGTTCATCGGCCGTGACACAGTTGTTACACGAGTTGTGAGTCTTATATAGATCACGGACTGGCGCGCAGGGTTGGCCTCCTGTACGTGTGGGCCGTGCGTTAGGAATAACTGCTGTTAGAAACTTTGCATGCTAGTAGACTTAGCAGTTATTAGAGGTCTAGGGACATAGCCTATTGTAGTACGGTGGTCCCATCCTTGTCCTTGTTTGGTCGCAGGATTCGGCTAGGGTACTAAGAATTGGCTATGAACCAAATCGTGTCATGGATGTGACATGCTTAGAGCATAGGGTGGGGAGAACAACAAGTACCGCATTTGAGCTCCTTTACACTTTTCCTTCTGTAACCCGAAAGCTCCGCTGGAGATACGGGCGGTGATGACCCCTTTACTACTTGGCGGGCCTCTGCCGTTCAAAAGACGACATGCCTTTGAGGCCCCTGGTTCTCCGAGAGAGTCATGCCAATCCCAGTTCTCAGCCAGATAGCTCACTTGTTAGAAAGTTGTTCTCAAACTGCATTCACATAGATGGTTAGGCGACCCATTGGATATTTATTTCAGTACTTTATTGGCATGTATTTAAGTATCCTTGTTATGTCCCTCTGAGGACCTGGTCCCCTGCCAGGTGTATCTGTTCTTGAGTATTTTGCAGGAGCGCAGATTTGGATGGTTCTATATGCTTCGTGGATGTCTTCTCTTCGAGCCATGATTGATAGCTGGTATTCTTATATTAGGGTTTGATTGTGTTGTACTTATATTGTATTTGTTCTTATATTCGAGTTGGTAGTGGATTTGTTTCCACCCAACTATCATCCTTAAGGTACTTATATTGAGATCTAGTTCCATAGATATTGGTTATTTATTTTTATATGATTTTGGTAGATGAGATTTAGATTTTACCCTGTGACTTGTATTATATTTTATACCACTTGTGGATTTGATATTCATATTACAGCGTACGTGTGGATTTGGTTTCCATATATTGGAGTTGCCATATCCATGCGGCTGGCATGCTTACGTGTTCCTAGTCCTACGTATTTTGGGACTGGGGCGTGACATGTTTTTAGTGGTGGCCCATGCAGGTCGAGAGTATATTGTTTCGGTTACGTTACTGTACCGAACAAGCCTGCACCTAGGACTAGAGTATAGGATCTCATCCACATTGACTATGATTCATCTTCCTCCTATCTGTTCTATTTGAACAATTGCATCATGCTTGATTCATGTGCTTCCCTAATAGTTCTTTAAGTATAGCCTTCTCCTAGAATATAGAAGTTCCTGTTGTTAGATGATAATTAGAGTAGCACACCTATTAAGAATACAACGAGAATATAGACACACCACTAAGTTTAGAATATCTAGTGAACCCTAGAATTCCTTATCTTTAGATTGGTTTACCATTACCCCTTGATGTATTATGAAGACTTGAGAGTAGTATAGACACTACTACAGTTAGCTAAAAGTTTTACCATAATGTTTGCCACTAGCATTGAAGAACCAATAGAAAACCAAAATTGAATATTAGGACTGAACCTAACCTTCACAGTTAGATAAGTATTGGAGAGCTAAATTTAGATTCTTGTCTTGAGATAAGCAGACAGTACCTTAGAAAGCCAAGAGCAATGCATAGAATATTTACCTAATCATACCTCAAACACAGAGACTAGCATACCCCTTTTCCTTGGAAAACCATGATGCTATCTAGAGTCCTCTATTTAATTTCATATAATTGTTCCTCTAAAACCCTAGCACTCGCTATTTGTGCGATGACTAATCATGTTTTCTCTTCTTCATCTTTTAAAACTCGTGCCACCTGCCACCTCTGATCATAGACCAAGTGATTATACTCTACGATAGGATATATAATTTGCTATAGTCATAGTTGTAATCTTGAATTTTGAATTATGTACCTTGTAGTTAGAACCTGATAGTTGAGTTATTCAATTAGATTGTGATGATTACCCCTAGTTGTAGACCACGTAATTTGTACCCCCACCTCGATACAAGTTAGATCCCTTTCCCCTTAACGGCTAGTAACTCTTCTATCCCTATGATTGACACCTGTTCTATGAGCACTATGATTAAGACTTAAGGTGACCCTTACCTATATAATGCAATAGGAGACCCTAATAAGTACCAAAATCTTTCCTCATATACCCTAATAAGAGTTTATGTTCTATGTACATGTGCAAAGTTATTTTTTTGTAGGATCCTCTTAAGACTGTCACAATACTAGTTTAATTCTTTTAAGTTGGGTAGTATGTCTCACAACCTAGTATCACATAGTCCACTTGACCCATCGAGGTAGTGTAACTGAATAACATTAATTGTATGCTAGCATTAGACGACAACGTTTATTCAGACGGTAGAATTTAGAGGTCCATGCCCTATTTGGACGACTAGCGACTTAGACAAGGAGGTTGTATGATAACTGTAGAGATTGTAGAGTCTTTTGTTATTATTGCTTATGTTGTTTTTGTTTTTGCAAACTTGAATTATTTTGCAACTTCTCTCATCATAATCCAGTGTTATATTTTCTGTGCTACCTCGAATTATGCTGCTATTATAGCCTAGTTTTTGCAAGCTTATTCTTTATCAAGCTTGATCATGACACATGTATTATTGGAGCGCTACAATAATACATTTCAGAATCAGTGTATTAGGGTCTAGATAACCTTAGTGCGCTTGATTCGCCCCTCGTAATACTACTTTACGTGGATTGAAATATGTAGTGATTAGTAGACGAATACACTTGCCCTAGACATGTCTGACATATCATATCGGTTACATGACTGTACTAATACGAGCATGCGAACAAAGAATTACCAAAATAGGATTTTAATCCACAACTGCTTTGACAATTTCCATTTGAATTCTTTAAACGCCTTGATCCCGATACTTCTATTCTATTACCTCGCCCTTGAACTCTTTATTATTGATCTCTGTCTTCCCTTATTTCGGAAAGACGAAACCTCGTGCTTGGTATAAGTTTGATACACAGAGAGTACTAGATATACCCCGTAGGCCGATCACATACTTGAGGATTATTCTTTTGTAATTAAGGACATATCATATATGATATAATCGGCGTTGAAGTTTTGAGGATTGAATGACATGAGTAAATAAATTAAGGAATATTTTTCTTAAAGTATATAGCCTTCTGTGATAGAGGGGTAAATTCTAAGTTGGGTAGCAGTGCATTGTCAACTTGAGAGGAATTTTTTTTAGATTGTGATCAATTAAGATTAGATTGGGAGATTCAAGTCATTTTAATTTTGAGAAATTTTAAAAGAAGGATTAAGATAATGAGGATTTAACGAATTTTAAAATCTTGATATTGCGGACCAAATATTTATACTTTGAGCACATAATTTAAATTTTGAATATTGAAGGATGAATCATCGATTTAAATTTTGAGGATAAATATAGAATTTTAGACTTGAACAATTGGTGAATTAGATTTAAATTTTACAATTTGATGATTTGAATTAAAAGTTCAATTTTGATTGTTGGGTCACCTATTTGAAATATTGAGGATGTAAATTGAATTTAAATATTTGAAGAGTACAAAAATCTTAAGTTGAGAATAGGAATAAGATTTGATTAGAATTGTTTATTGTTCAAAGTCTAGAGAAGATTATGATAGTTGGAAATTGTGATATAAATTTTGATGTGGGATGTCATATAGACTTGAGTTAGATTTGGATGTTGATTATTTAAAAACCGAGAAGAGATTACGACAGGTTGAATTTTGATTTAAACAGTGGTTATCTTAATTTTGAAGTGATCGCGATAGATTTGAATAGATTTTGTTATTTAAATTTTTGGAAGAGATTGCGATTGACGTACCTTATGTACGAATGTGAAGGATTTAACAAATTATGCCTTATTTTAATTTCGAGGACGAAATTGTTTTAAGTTGGGTAGATTGTAAACTCCCTCACCCAAAATAGGTATTTGTGTATATTTTATATTATTATATTTATTATAGATGTTGAATTTATTTAGAGTATTCTCTTAGTTAATTAGAAAATAAATTTTTTTTTAGTATATTTACTTATATAAATATTTATTTAGAATTATTTTAGGCTATTTTAGATTATTGGGATTTTTTCATAATTTTTAGTTAATTAAAAACTAGTAACACTAATTTTCTAGGACTTTGAAGAATTTATTTTATGTTCAAATATAATTAAAAATACCCTAAACTTTTATTTTAGGTTCTAAATAATAAAATATATTTTCTAGAATTTTTTGGAAATTTTCTGATTATTTTTAGCATTTATTTTGAGTTAATAATGAAAAACTGAATTAAAAACTAATTTCTGAAAAAGAAAACCCAAAAAGTAATTAATTCTGCCCAGTCAGCAAACAGGGGGCCCACCTGTCAGCCTCCCGCAGTGAACAGTACCGGGCCCGCCTGTCAGTGACCGCGGGGTGGGTGCGAGCCGAGCCGAGCCGACCTCGAGCCGAGCCGAGACCGAGTTCGACTCGGACTCAGCTGAGCCGAGCCGCATAGAACTGCGACCGTTCGATCTGGGCGGGACTGCACGGATGGCTGCCACGTGGCGCTCTCCGAGCCGCGGCTGCACTCTCTCTCCTCTATATATATATTAGTTTAGTTATTGATTTTTAGGGTTTTCTTTGAGCCGATTTTTGGAGAATTGCCAACTAGGGTTCCTTCATCTTCCAGAAGCCATTGCGCATAGCTACGGACTCCAAACGAGGCCTAGTTTCTTGCGTTAGAAAGATATTGAGGTTAGCTTTCTGATTATATAATTTATTTTACGAAATTGTGAGTATTAAATTCTGGAAAATTCGTAGAGCACAGCATGTCCGAAAATAGACGTGTTTCAATATTTTGGCGATTTCGGGAGAACCAGGAATCAAAATCATGAACCGTTTAAAGTTTCGGAAAGCTAATGTCGAGATAATTGATATATGTTTTTCCCAGAATTTAATTCGAAGTATTTATATACTGTTAATTCTGTAGAACTTCTAGGTTAGAATTTAACCATCAGTGCACAATACAAATTTGTATGTGCCATAATTCCCAAACGAATTTGAATTCGGACGAGCCGTAAATTCCAGCATATTTTTTACGCTGAAATCTACAGGAAATCATGCATGAAAGTTGAGTTTGTGTCGGTTGACTTCTCGGTCAACAGATCGCCTCGATTTGCGTGCCATGAGTCTCGAGTTGATAAAATTCAGTTTCTTTGGACAAAATTTAGGAATTAACATAAAAATCAGAATAATAAGATTAAAACAGGATTTTAGAGTAATTATTCCAGAATTAAATAAATTAAAATAAATTATCTTTTGACGTGATAAATTTGTAATACATAGGCTATTTGGACTGTGACTTGGACTCTGATTCATACCAGCAGCAGGACCCCAGACGAGTACATTCTCTGACAGTGTTCCAGTAGGACATTAGTATTTAGCCACCACAGTTAGTTTACATCAGACCCTGAGTCGGAGAACCCAATGCGCATTCGTACATTTACATGTACGCAAATATTATTCAGTTTGGTATATATATTTATGTACGTAATTACTATATGTATTCCAATAGTTATGAAAATAAATTGATGGTTATATTATTATATAGTTATATGAATATATATGTAAGTAAATACAAATTGATAATTATGACTAAATATTCAGACTGTACGACCCTAGGACACCGTGGACTATCCCATACTTACCTTGACCATGTTGACCCTAAGAACTTGTGAATTTGTCTGCCTTGCGTACATTAACGTACTGGCATAGACACATGTCAGTTGACTGACTGATTTCGTACAGTACTTGAAGATGCGACACCCGCGTAATTCAACGCGTAATTGACCGTGTTAGATGACTAGTGTTACCCCTAGTATACCCCCTGAGTCCAGTGTAAATGTGGTTGTGTATGTGCTAGTGTAAAGACTAATGATTCTATTGTATTATATTTATGTGTACATAGGATATTTGATTTGTTCTGCGCGATTTCTGGAGCAGATTATTGGTACATTGCATTTTCCTTGCCAGGCAAGTATACCTTGCCATTGTACTGTTATTTATATTCCATATGTTGCATGCATCTTTATTTTCTGTCTTTTAATATATTTTAACTGTTATATAAAATGCACGCGACGGTGTCGTCGCGGTATGTTTTTATTTATGTATTTGCATTGACCTTGTTTATGAGACTACCCCATCATCATGTAGCATCTTTAGGTTCATCGGCCGTGACACAGTTGTTACACGAGTTATGAGTCTCATATAGATCACGGACTGGCGCGCAGGGTTGGCCTCCTGTACGTGTGGGCCGTGCGTTAGGAATAACTGCTGTTAGAAACTTTGCATGCTAGTAGACTTAGCAGTTATTAGAGGTCTAGGGACATAGCCTATTGTAGTACGGTGGTCCCATCCTTGTCCTTGTTTGGTCGCAGGATTGGGCTAGGGTACTAAGAATTGGCTATGAACCAAATCGTGTCATGGATGTGACATGCTTAGAGCATAGGGTGGGGAGAACAACAAGTACCGCATTTGAGCTCCTTTACACTTTTCCTTCTGTAACCCGGAAGCTCCGCTGGAGATACGGGCGGTGATGACCCCTTTACTACTTGGCGGGCCTCTGCCGTTCAAAAGACGACATGCCTTTGAGGCCCCTGGTTCTCCGAGAGAGTCATGCCAATTCCAGTTCTCAGCCAGATAGCTCACTTGTTAGAAAGTTGTTCTCAAACTGCATTCACATAGATGGTTAGGCGACCCATTGGATATTTATTTCAGTACTTTATTGGCATGTGTTTAAGTATCCTTGTTATGTCCCTCTGAGGACCTGGTCCCCTGCCAGGTGTATCTGTTCTTGAGTATTTTGCAGGAGCGCAGATTTGGATGGTTCTATATGCTTCGTGGATGTCTTCTCTTCGAGCCATGATTGATAGCTGGTATTCTTATATTAGGGTTTGATTGTGTTGTACTTATATTGTATTTGTTCTTATATTCGAGTTGGTAGTGGATTTGTTTCCACCCAACTATCATCCTTAAGGTACTTATATTGAGATCTAGTTCCATAGATATTGGTTATTTATTTTTATATGATTTTGGTGGATGAGATTTAGATTTTACCCTGTGACTTGTATTACATTTTATACCACTTGTGGATTTGATATTCATATTACAGCGTACGTATGGATTTGGTTTCCATATATTGGAGTTGCCATATCCATGCGGCTGGCATGTTTACGTGTTCCTAGTCCTACGTATTTTGGGACTGGGGCGTGACAGAACACACCTCATTTTTCGATTTCAAAAGAGACACCCATGTCATACGTGTACAATCATCAATAAATGTTGCAAACCAATGGGCACCACCTAAAGTAGCAATTTTAGATGGACCCCATACATCTGAATGTACTACCATAAAAGGGACAGAACTTTTTTTTAAACTTGGAGAGAAAGTACTACGATGGCTATGTGCTAATTCACATACATCACACTTAAACTGGGAAATATTACTATTTGCAAATAAACTAGGAAAAAGTTTCTGTAAATAACCAAATGAGGCGTGTCCAAGTCGACGATGCCATAACCAAATATCATTAACATTTTTTTCTGCTTCCCTTGTGTACCTTCAACTGAAAGGGCTTTTATCAACTGATGATTACTATCTGATGTTAAGTCCAAGTAGTAGAGCTTGTCCCGTCTAGTGCCATAACCAATCGTCTTCCGAGTCTGGATGTCCTTAAACACACAGAAACAAGGCCAAAAAATGACAAGGCAGTTTAGAGCAATAGTTATTTGGGCAACAGATAATAGATTATAATGAATGGATGGAACTACAAGGACAGTATCAAGATTGAGATTGTCATTAAGGAAAATAGTGCCTTCCCCAATAACAGGGACAGAGCTGCCATCTGCGGTGGTCACATCGGTTTGAGATGAAGGATTTAAAGTCTGAACAAGTTTGGAATCAAAAGTCATATGTGCCGTAGCACCCGAGTCAATTAACCATGTATTATTCATAACAGAATCAGAAACTTTTAAAGCCTTACCCTTGTTACCTGCTGTCGTGACTAAAGCAGTTGCTTTCTCAGCTATCAGTTATGTATCATCCTTGACGTTAGTCACAGAGGCTGGATTTTTGTTGAAGCGAGAGTCACGGGTTTTGTCCCAGCCTTCAGGGTAGCCAATCAATTTGTAGCATCTTTGCTTGGAGTGTCCAGGTATTCCACAATGCTCATACTTGCCATATTGACGTGAGGCACGATCACCACTCGACTGATTATATGAGCGTCCGGATCGATCACCTCTATACTGTCCAGCTTCCTCAGAGAAGGTTCGAGTAGATGAACCTGAACGGTTCTGTGGAGTGCGATATCGAGCCACCATCGCTTCAGCCTTATCTCCTTCTGTCTTCATGGCTTCCTTCCTATCACATTCTCGACGAACATAGGCATAGGAAGCCTGCAGGCCAAGCGGAGGATCCTTCCGGAGAACTTCACCACGAACCTGTTCAAAATCATCATCTAGGCCTCCGAGGAATAAGTAGACTCTATGTCTCTCCTTTGACTCCAGGTAGGTCTTGAGATCTTTGTCACAAATCATGGCAATCTTGCTGTAGTGATCCAGCTCCTGAAAAATTTCAGTCAGTTCTCCAAAGTAGACGGATATGGGCCTACCATTCTGTTTGAGGTGAGAGGCCTTCTGGTTCAAAGTATACACCCTTACTTCATCATTCTCATCAAAGAATGCTGTCTTCAAGACATCCCAGATATCCTTGGCACTCGGTAAGCGGATGTAGCGCTTCATGATTTCTGGCTTCATGGATGAGAGAAGCCAACTCTTGACTTTTTGATCCTCAGAATACCAATCTTCATAAGTAGGATCATCTTCAGGTGAGGCTTTGATCGTACCCCGAAGGTACCCTATTTTTTTTTTCTCCCAGCGACATGCATCCCTATGAGCGGAGCCCATAGATCATAGTTGCTTTCATCGAGCAGTATTCCAATATTAAAGTTGGAATTCTCTGCTTGAACGACAACAGGGGAAGCACCACTGGAGGAAATGGGTTTCTTTTCGTCACCCATAAAATCCAGTGGAGATAAGAATCAGCAAATCGGTTGGTGTCTCGACGTGCTGCTCAGTCGGAGCCGGCACGGTTGATCGAGAGCTTACAAACCCCGCTCTGATACCATGTTTCAGAAGAGGATAATATGAAAGATGGCTGAAAAAGTGTTATATTATTCATGTATTCAATAGCATATATATACAAGTGAAGAATCTGTTGGAGCTTAACTGTTAGCCCTATAATTGTGGTAACTTATCTTACTTGGTTAACAACCGAATTCCATAGAATAAGGGAGACGGTTATATGCAAGCGTAACAACCGAATCCCATAGAAAAAAGGGAGACGATTATATACAAGCGAATAATTTCTGTCATCTTTTCTTCTTTGTATTATTATAAATGAAGAATCAACGAAGACAAGAAAACACATAGACACGATGCACGCACAAACACATACACGACTATTTCGTTGCTTTAAATAGAGAAAAAAAATTTGCACACGCACAAGTAAGTGTTGCTCTGCCCTGCGCGTGATTCTCCCACTAAACTTTGCACAAGTGAAGACAGACTTGCCATGTACAGATAACATAACCTTATTTTTGTAATAAATGCAAGGACACTTGCCTTTAACTCGACTGCACAGATATGTGAGGGCAAGCTATCTCCAATTTAAAATTCGGAACCAATATTTTAGTACTGTTAGAGAGATCTATGTGTATGCATTTTCCATGTCCAGATTCTTTAGACTGATCTTTCTGCGTGGACCAATCTTAATTTTGCACCAAATTTGAGCATTTTAGTGCCAATTTTCTGTGACTGAATGTTACTGTGTAAATTTTTACTGAAACCCTGTTACTACCAAAATATAATCATTTTTCGTACTAGATACTGATAAGGTATGTTCTTCATATAGGGATCACCTTAATTGACTGTGACTTTAATGAAGAACAGAAGGATATCATAAGCTTCGTTGTTCAATGTGAGCAACAAAATTACCCAGACGACTATAATAGTACAGTCGTATGCACCTGCGAAGTGAGGAAGGACTTTGTTCAAAACAAACAAAGTTATCTCCATCCATACGGCAGTTTAGCTGTGCACAACCCCGAAACTAGGCTCGTCACTGGTTGGTTGCGCAACCATGATGTTGATTATAGGTTGGAATTTTTCTTAAATTCCAATCAACTCTTCTGGCGGCGCAAGGTGGCAACATAGGACTTTTTACTTTTTGAATAACTTATGTAAGCTCAATTTTGTATCCTTTCGTCGTGTGCTTCTTCCTCTAATATTTTCCTTCACTGCAACATTTTTCATATACTGGGGTCTGCACCAAGGAGCACCTATGGAGAAGGTTCTGAGAATGTAACATATGTCCATCATATGTAACCATAATCTTGAATATAATAAAAATCAGAATATAATAGATTTTTATCATATATTGTCATGATCTTGAATATCAATAAAAATCTTATTTTAACTTTTTCTTTGGATAAACTTTGTATTTCTCCTTGTATTTAGAAATAAAATTTTAGTTTCTTGTCAAGTTTGTTTGGGTATTTGGTCAGAGCTTTTGACTTGAAGAGTGCAAGAGTTTGTCAGAGGTGATGTGGATATTACTGGTATCTGTGACCCTTTTGGGGAGAAATATAAAAAAATCTATTAGGGAATATTTAAGTGGATTTACTATCCATGTCATACCTAAAATTAGGTATAGATAGTAAAAAAGTAAGACTATCAGAGGTAGTGTGGACGTGATAGTTGAGCTTTTTAGTGAATGACCTATTTGCTCAGAGATAATATGGACACGACAAGTAGGATCAAATAATTTTGTTGGGGAGTAAATTTGTGAGTGGAAAATGGTTCAGAGATAATATAGACATTATCTTCTGGAATATTACTAGCTCTACCAGAATTTAGTAATAAGATTGTAAGAATAGATTATTCCTAACCCAGATAGGGATTAGAAATAAGAAATCTTTAGATCAACTAGGATCAAAAGAAACGCTTTCGATTTTATTTTTTTGTAAAGAATTGATTTATGATCTCAACGAGAATGTTTCGTCAGATATAAGGATAATTCCACTGGAGAATTCTTGTGGTTCTACTACCCATTCTGTACTCAAGAATCGTGAATACAGATAATAGCTCAAAAGTATTCGGTGGTGAATGAAACTATTCAAATGTAGCATTATACACTTTACATTACAATATAGTCCTTACTTGGGCCAAATATAGTACTTCTTAAGAAACTTACCATTGATAGGCATCTTGAGCAAGTCACCGTTTGACTTTGCGAGCATGTATGTTCCGTTGGAATACACTGACTCTATGACAAACGAGCCTTCCTATTTAGCTTAGAATTTTCCTGTACTTTTGTGCCTCATGGCCATTGGTCTTCTTACTACTAAGACCAAGTCACCCACTTGAAATATCCTTTCCATGAATAAAGTAGATGACTCCTCGAACATATATTCCCTTCAGTTTATCTTGAAAGACGATCCCTTAGAACAAAGTACGAACTTTTTCTTAGATTTATGTGTACTTGCTCCCTTGAATCTCTTGGTGATCTTCTTCTAAGAAACACCACTAACCTCTTTATATAGGTTAAAAAACCCAAGTTAATTAAAAAATTCCTAAATTAGTCCAGCAATAATTCTGGCCGTCCAGATTAGATTAAACGGTCATAAATATGTCGATTTGGGACTCACTTATGAATTGAATTGCGACAAACGGTATACCATCAGTATACTAATGCGATTGTTTTGACTCTATTCGAGTCCCGGTGCAGCCATCGATTCTTCCGTCGTCTTAATCGTAACTTTCATCGATGCTTCACGATGTCTAGACGCTTCATCTACATACCTCGAATCGAACGAATGCTAGAATCTGGGGCGGACCCACAAGGGGGAATATGGGGTCATCTGACCCCACTAACTTATATTGCACACTGTGCATACGTCAGAACAGTATACATTCCATATTTTACTGCACACGTCACTTATATTGCACACTGTGTAGTGCACAGCAAGAGGGGACCATGATGGGGTTGCTGCACAGTACTGTAGCCTGTAGGATAGTAGGAGGAGCCTAGAGGAGTGGGAGTAGGACTGTAGCCTAGAGTATGGTGAAGGCTCTAGAGGTGGAGCCTATAGTAGTAGTAGTAGTAGTATTAGGACTGTAGGCTCTGTAGCAAAAAGGAGCAATCTACTTGCTTTATTTATCTCATGGTTATACATACATATGACTAAACATAGAAGTAGTAGTAGTAGTAGCAGCCTAGTAGGCGTATGTGACCTTTGGAGATTTGATTAAACGAAAAATTTCAGTGAAAGCATAAAAGTTTTATATTTTTATAAAAAAAGCATCAAAGTTTCTAAATTTACATGTAAAGCACTAAAACGCCCTTCGTAAGGGCGTTTTACGCTTTTCCGTCTACCTAATTATAACTCCGTTAACGGAGAAAAAAAATAATTTAATACATACGTAAAACGCCCTTACGAAGGGCGTTTTATAATTTATAATAATATTTTAAGCTTCTCTCTATCTCCTCTCTCATATCTCTCTCTCCTCTTCTGAAAAAAAAATTATATTTAAGCTAAAACGCCCTTTCAAAGGGCGTTTTGCAATTTTTTATAATTTTTTTAAATAATATTTTATCCTCTCCCGCGCACTCTCTGACGGAAAAAAAAATATTATTATAAGGAAAACGCCCCTAGGAAGGGCGTTTTTCCTTATAATAATATTTTTTTTTTTTTCGTCAAGTTCTCTCTCCTCTCCTCAGACTGCTCTCTCTCTCTCCCCTCTTCTCAGACTCCTCTCTCCTCTCTCCCTCTCCTCTCTCCTCTCTCCTCTCTCCTCTCTCCTCTCTCTCTCTCTCCCGCTGTCTCTCTCCCCTCTCTCTCTCTCTCTCCCTCTCGCTCTCCCCCTGTCTCTCCTCTCTCCCTCTCCCCCTCCCGCTGTCTCTCTCCCTCTCCCTCTCCCTCTCCCGCTTATTTGGTTACCCAAACTCTCTCTCTCTCTTCTTCGTACATTTGCGCTCTCTCTCTCTTGTCACTCTCATTTTTCTCTCTAGGAAAGTAGATAATTTGATTTTCTACTCTCACTCTCTCTCTCTTCTTCGTACATTTGCGCTCTCTCTCTTGTCACTCTCATCTTTCTCTCTAGAAAAGTAGATAGGAGTAGTACGATAATAGGTAACGAGTAGTACGATAAGAGGTAACGTTTATATTGTAACCGTTGGATATAGTTGAAGTAGATAGTAGTAGTAGGATAGTAGCTAACGTATATATTGTAACGGTTAGATTTAGTTGAAGTAGATAGAAGTAGTAGGATAGTAGGTAACGTTACATTCCAACGATTAGTTTAGTTTCTATATATAGCTAACGTATAAGTTATTGTTGTTCTCATCCTCTTTCTTTAATATCTCACCCTATCTCTTTATTCTACTTATTTTACATTGAAGTCAGAAGAAGAACTTTCATCCCTATTCTATTCTGCTACCATTTTCGTCTCAACTTTTTTCTGATAAACTTCTGTAAGTCTTATTTTACATTGAAGTCAGAAGAAGACGAAAGTTTTTACTATGGATCAAAATTTAGTAATAATTTGCTATCATGGAGGTATACTAGATGGATTATCTTACCATGGAGGTAATACTCATCTTATACCCACTTATAGAAATATTACTTTAGCTAGTTTGCGTAGTACAATTTGTGATCGTTTTTGCATAAGTTATCAATTTACAATAAGATGGTTTTATGAAGATACGTTGATAATAGTAGATTGTGAAGAAACATGGAATTTTATTGTTCAAAGTAATTTAGTTTCAGCTTGTATTAAAATTTACATCATCCCATCACAAGTAAATATGGACACAACTATCATATCAACTAGTGAACATTTTAATGATAACCAAGATTTTAATGTTGGTCCTAGTTGTATAAATGACACTGAAAGTAACTCTGATACAGAAAATAATGATATTGACGATGAAAACAGTGATGATTTGGTTAAAAATTTAGATTACTATTTAGATGATAATGATGCTAATGTACATGGTTGCATTTCCGAATTATTTGTTGGCAGACATTTTGATTCTTCTAAGGAATTTCGTAATTTTATTAGCGACCTAGCAATTACATATAAATTTAGTTGTTCATCTAAACATAACAATCACCAAAGAATTGTGTATACTTGTGATTCTCCAAACTGTTGTTGGAGAGTATACGCTAAAGCTATTGGTGATGGTAGTTCATTTGAAATTCGTACATTTGAAGGTAGACATTCATGTTTAGGTGGATGTACAGGAGGGCATCATCCACTAGCCACCACCGCATGGGTAAGAAATAAAGTAATTGGTAAAATTAGAGATAACAACTCGTATAGTCCGGCACACATTTTACACGATATACTTAGAGAACATCGGATACATATTACATATTCCAAAGCTTGGAGAGCTAGGGAACTTGCATTATCTGATATTAACGGCAGTTACGTTGATGCGTATGGTAGTCTTGAGAAATATTGTTTTACAATTATGGAAACAAATTCCGGTAGCAAATATTTTTTAAAAACTGTAGAAAATAATATCTTTCAAAGAATATATATTTGTTTCAAGGCTTGTATGGATGGTTTCTTAAGTGGTTGTTTACCTATTATTAGTATTGATGCTACTTTTCTTACATCTAGATTCCAAGGTAATTTATTTGTTGCTTGTGCCCACGATCCAAACTATCAACTCTATCCTATCGCTTATTGTGTTGCTGAGAATGAAAATACGGAGTCGTGGACATGGTTTTTAAACTGTTTGAAAATGTCTTTCGAAACTTATTTTGAACGTTGGGATAGTATTTCATTTATATCTGATAAACAAAAAGGATTAATTCATGGAATGCGAACAGTTTTTCCAAACTCTTCCCACTTTTTTTGTATTCAACATTTTAAACAAAATTTAAAAAATATGTGTCCTCGTACACCGACATATCTACAATGGTTAGACAAAGTTGCACAATCTTATAATGAGGTTGATGCCAATGGTTGGTTGGAAAAAATAAAATCTGCAGATGAAAATGTTTTCGATTGGATTGTAGGGTCAAGCGATGAAAATCGTAATTTTTCTCACTGGATAACAGCTTATGCACCGTGCCCACGATTAGATATTAACACCTCCAACATTGCTGAATGTTTTAACAATTGGATTAAAAGTTTGCGTGATAAACCTATATCAACATTGCTTGATGGTATTAGAGCAAAAATAATAACACTTCACGACAAGCATCGAACAAATGCTGAAAAGATGGAAACACAGTTTTGTCCAAGGATGATGAACACTATAGCACGTATTAGACGGGAGTCACACCATTTTCAATTATTGCGTTTTAATAATAATAAATTTGAAATATGGGATCATAAAACTAGTAGATGTTATGTGGTTGAACTAGACCGTAAATGTTGTACATGTGGTCGGTGGCAACATACTCTATTACCATGTGAACATGCTTTTTTTTACATGTCATTCTTCTAACGTACCAATTGAAAGTTTTTATCCAGTTGAATTTTCTGTTGCAACACTTAGAGCTGTGTACATGCCATGTATGGAACCGATTCCAGTCCCCTATAATCCTCAAAGTGAACCTATAAGAGGTCAAATTGGAGTACCACTTCTTGGGCGTAGAGCTGGCAGACCGAAGAAGAATCGTATAATGACAAGAGAACCGTCGACAAGAGATCTTCGTTGCAGCAATTGTGGCGGGCTGGGACACAACAAAAGGAGTTGTAGAAACCAACCGAGGCAGTGAATATCATTATTGTATGTTTTTTGAGTAATTATGATTTTGATCTAACGTTGTTACAATGTTGTAATTGAAGTTGCTGAAATTTCGAATAAAATAAATATCATATTACTGAAATTGTAAGACCAAAAAAAGATTGTCATACATTTATTTATGGATACCAAAAAAATTACTAGCCCCCTCTGTCATCCCTTCTATAATTTCTACGATCAACTCGCCTAAGACCGAGTCTATCTCTCCTTTCCTCTGTACCCTCTGGTGGTGACAAATATAAATGGGAGTATGGATCAAGGGTGGCTGAGCCAAACAACGAAGTGCCAGTCTCCTGCATGTAGTAATTCCAATCCCATTGTTGAGAAGCACCCTGTGGCGTAGCATCGCTGCTCTGGGATGTGGTCTCGTAACTCTGGGATGTGTCACCGTCATGCTGTGGCCGACCTTCGTAAGGTTGTGACATGCCAACATAAGGTTGTGACATGCCAGCGTAAGGCTGGGAATATCCCTCGTAATGTTGTGGCATACCAACATAAGGTTGTGACATGCCAGCGTAAGGCTGCGAAGTGCCCTCGTAAGCTTGGGATGTTCCCTCACCAACCTGTAAGACTCGTGCCTCTGTATTGCTTTTTCCAGCTCCTCGTTCACGTGTCCTACGAGGACGTGCCTGCCTCTGTCTCACGTGGCCTACCGGATGGCTGTCTGGTATATCAAGTGGAGTAAAACGGGGACTCAGTGGTGCGCGCATATATTGTACAGCCGTCCCTATAACTCCTTCTGGATCTCTTTTGGGATCCTCAGCTATATCAGCCAGTGTCTCCGCCTGAATATTTAAATCCACAATTAATAAATATAAATAACATATATAAAGATAATATTTTATGCAAATAAAGAAATATACCACTAGAGCATCACGTGCCCTCCTATCACGCAAGCTCAGATCATCTAAAGCTCGTGGCTGGAACCGAGCTTCTTCAAATTGATACCTCCTATTTTGCACTAGGGGGCATCCATACCAACGTAGATATTCGGCAGTACCCTCCACTGTAAAATGTTAACACAAAATGATATGTAAGATATAATACCGTAATATTTATTTGAAATATTTCATAACTTACCATCTGCCGCCGATGTCATCAATTCAGACATGTGTTCCACGCCATGCGTGATAAATCTGGATTCCCAACCAATCATATACATTCGAACCCGCTCTTCCATATTTGATTTTGTACTGCTAGAAGCCAAAGGCTCCAGGGGTATCATCTGTTTCAGTCCGAACTGTCGCATAACACGATCCGCTGGATGAAACATGATAGATTCGTTGTACATGATATAATACCTATGGAGACTGCGGGCACGTACACTATCTCTCGCACCTTCTGGCACACTTAGAGGTTGCCAAACAACCTATTTGACATTCAACAAATAATAAATGGTAGCCACAACAATCTATTTTTAAATTTTAACTTAATAATTAGATACTAACCTCATAGGCGGTTAATGTGTCAAATTGATGCCGGTAAAGAGATATCACTTTGGTCATACAATGTACATAATCTGTATTTCCAGTAATCCAGCGAATGCCTGCTGGCCATACTGGAACCTCAGCGCTATATATACTAATTGGTCTACCAATCGCGAAGTGCTCGTAACACCAGAACTACAAAGAAGAACGCAAATAAGATACAAATAAATATAACATATATTATTCATTTTTATTCATACC
This sequence comes from Iris macrosiphon, assembly GCA_036927795.1. Classification (NCBI taxonomy): domain Eukaryota; kingdom Viridiplantae; phylum Streptophyta; class Magnoliopsida; order Asparagales; family Iridaceae; genus Iris; species Iris macrosiphon. The sequence goes on along the minus strand of JAYESA010000001.1, from coordinate 35,578,691 downwards.
TATACAAGTGTTAGACATCCACTTATATTTTTGGCGGTTCTACCCTGTGATACCTTACTCACAAAAGACGTCATAGAGCGGTATAAATTTGCTAATACTGCTACACTCCATGCGTGTCTTGTGTGCAAATTCAGGTCCGCCAAAAATGGAAGCAGTCGCACGTTGACCATATTTCCCGTAGCGTCGGGGAATAAAAAAGCACCACATAGACAAAATAAGTAAGCCCTGGTGCAACATATTACCTGAAAATATAATTGAATATTCATACCATTTATATTAAATAAATATTAACAATAATTGATACATGTAAATAATTACCCGCGAATCATCGACAGGAACTTTTGTAGACCCGATATGATCAACATGCATGAAAGTTGACCGGAGCCAAGTGAGTTTGACCGTGCTGGCTTGTCCCATGTCAGAGGGGGGCTCCACACCGAGGTATTCTCTGATGAGCTGTTTTGCTTCTATTTTTTCGTCGAAATATATAGGAGAACCTTGGATAGGTAATCCTAGAATCTGTGCCACGTCTGCTAACGTGATCGTCATCTCCCCGAAGGGTAACTGAAATGTGTTGCGTGTTGGCCACATCGCTCAACGATACTTAATATCAGGTCTCTATCGTGACGCTTCATTCGTATAGTGTCAACATATTGAAAACCAAAAGCCTCCACCAACATATTTTGTGCTTCAGTCAACTCCCATGATGCCCGCCATTCACCATGCTCTCTTAATTTAACATCTGGATAATCATAACGCTATAATATATATATATCGTTAGTACAATATAATACACTTAAAAATAATAATATATGGCCTATGTAGGGGTTACATTACCGGTCCTGCAAAAACCAGACTAGAAATGTGAGACTCTCGTTCATGTTGAATTGTCGGAGTTGTAGGTCCACCGGGTATGCGTCCGTCATTTTGAGAAGTCATCTGTATATTTGAGAAACTCTTCTTCTCTAATGTGAGAATGAATCTACTACTGTGATGAATTCTTATGTGAGAATGAATTTGCTTCTGTGATGAAATATTTTTGTGAGACTATCTTTCTGTTCTTATAGGTTTTTTCAACGCATTAAATGACAAAAATGTTTCACATGATATGAAGAATCACGGACATGGATTCATATGAGGAATCACGGATTCAATTGGGGAATAAGACAAGGGAAAAGAAGTCAGGGGAATATGACAAGGGAAAAGAAGTCACGGGTTGGAAGTGGTGGGGGAATAAGACAAGGGAAAAGAAGTCACGGGTTGGAAGTGGTGGGAAAAGAGAAAAGAGTCACGGGTGTTCACTGGTGGGAGAGAGAGGGAGAGAGGAGAGGGAGAGGGAGAGGGAGAGAGACAGCAGGAGAGGGAGAGGGAGAGGGAGAGAGGAGAGAGACAGTGGGAGGGGGAGAGGGAGAGAGGAGAGAGACAGCGGGAGGGGGAGAGGAGAGACAGGGGGAGAGCGAGAGGGAGAGAGAGAGAGAGAGGGGAGAGAGAGAGGAGAGAGGAGAGAGGAGAGAGGAGTCTGAGAAGAGGGGAGAGAGAGAGAGAGCAGTCTGAGGAGAGGAGAGAGAACTTGACGAAAAAAAAAAAAAATTATTATAAGGAAAACGCCCTTAGGAAGGGCGTTTTCCCTGGGAAAAACGCCCTTCCTAGGGGCGTTTTCCTTATAATAATATTTTTTTTTTCCGTCAGAGAGTGCGCGGGAGAGGATAAAATATTATTTAAAAAAATTATAAAAAATTGCAAAACGCCCTTTGAAAGGGCGTTTTAGCTTAAATATAAATTTTTTTTTTCAGAAGAGGAGAGAGAGATATGAGAGAGGAGATAGAGAGAAGCTTAAAATATTATTATAAATTATAAAACGCCCTTCGTAAGGGCGTTTTACGTATGTATTAAATTATTATTTTTCTCCGTTAACGGAGTTATAATTAGGTAGACGGAAAAGCGTAAAACGTCCTTACGAAGGGCGTTTTAGTGCTTTACATGTAAATTTAGAAACTTTGATGCTTTTTTTATAAAAATATAAAACTTTTATGCTTTCACTGAAATTTTCCGTTGATTAAATCTTGTGCAGGTATTTAGGTCTTGACTCTTGAATTTAAATATGAAAAACAAATTTACACAGGGATGACCCAGCAGCGGAGATTCGTTTAGAGTATTTAGGTCCATCCCCCTTCATTGTTAGTCGTCACTCTTCTTTCTATTGAGTTCATATTAAAAATATAGGTAAGTTTTAATGTTCTATTTTTTTTTCAATATATTTGTTGTTAAATATGTTCTGAAATTCTTTTCTAGCATCTTTTTATCGAATGGAATCTACGAACTAGCTATTTTGCTGCTTGTAAAATTATTGCTGAGCTCGACGATAACGATGTATACATATATTAAATTTCTATTAAATTTGTACATAATTAAAATAAATAAATAAATAAATAGACGTCTAGCAACGGTAACGAACACTTTGGAAGAGACGCAACCGAATCAGAAATATAAAATCCAAATCCATAAACAGAACCGTGTTGGAAACATTCACACACGAGCGGAAATCTACAGAGAGAGGGTATTTGGTAGAGTCGTACATGTCTCCCTCAAATGAACGCAAACATCCTGGACCCATGGATCCTTCGTGGCCTAAGGTCCCGAGTTGGGCTGTTATTAACAAAAAGCACTTGTCGTTGTGTCGTCGAATCGTGAAAGCAAAGAATACCTGCCCCGGACACAATTTTATTAGGCAGGACTTCGCGTCTTTTATACATATCAGTAAAGTACACGTGTACTATACATACGTTGAAATAAATAAATATAATTATTATAAATATTGTCGTTTCTAGATATTGAACTCAAACAACCAAGAAAAATAGCTACCATCTTAAATATCAGAATTAAAATTGTTTCGGGCCCACATCTCATGGGGGTCCGAGGCAAACTTTCAAAATGAGGCCCCCAATACATAATGTAAAAAAGAATGAAATAAAAGTAAAATAAAAAAAATGTCTCCACCAGAATTTGAACTAGGATCCTCTTGTGTGCTAGTCTAACATAGTAACAAGTACACCTCAATTTCTTTGTAACAAAAATGGTACATGTTAAATACTAGTTCTATTTTAGATTAAAAAATTATTTATATATTTAAACTGAATTTTTTTTTTTTGGTCCTCCTGGTCCATGGGATTCTAGGCGGTCGTCCTGACTGTCCTGGACCAAGGCCGACCCTATATTATAAAATTAAATAATTAGTTATTTCTTTTAAATAATTAATAGAATATTTATGAACGATTTGGACGGTACAATTTTGAGCCAAGATAGAGATATTTGAAACGAACGTTGTTATGTTAGTTTTTTTTCTATTTTTTTGAAAGTAATATGCGGTTTTCTTTTATTTGAGGTAAATTTAATATGGGAATATTTTTTGATTTAGTTAATTAAATAATTAGTTTTTTTTAAGTAGATTTTTTTATGTTTGGATTATTTTATAAAAATTATTTTCGAGAATTACGAAGAAGAAATATTTTGTTCACAAAATATGAGAATTCTCTCTCTTAATAATATGCGGATTTCCTTTTTGTCAGGAGAAAATTTGTTTTTGTTGTTATTTTTTTGTTTTTTATTGCCTTTATTTTTTAGAATTGGTTTTGGTTCTCTTGACTTTTTCATTTTTCTAATAATTTTTTTTAGAATGTTTATTTTTAAATTTTTTTAAGATTGACTTTTTTGTATTTGTTTTCCATTTTTCTACTTTTTTTTTTCATATTTTTGACAATTTTTATTTTTTATTTTCAATTTATGTATTTTGTATTTTTTAGATTTTTTTGGTTTTTTGCCTTTTTATTTTCTCTGTTTTTATTTTTTTTATTTTGTTAAGAATAATTTTTTTGGGGGGTATTTTTTCAATTTTTTAATCCTACTTTCATAATTGTCGGTTTTTTATTTTACCTCCTTTTATATTTTTCTCAGAAATATTTATATATTCATCAAACATGGAAATATAATTTTTAAAAAATATAATTTAAAAATAAAAATTTCGATTATATAATATTGGACTATTTAATTTTATTCCTGTTAGATTAGATATATTGATATTATTCTCTGTTAGATCAAAAGTTAAAAATACCTACTGAAAGTGTCATTAAAATCTCATTAACACACTTTCAAAAAAAAATTAGGAAGATAATATCAATATACCTAATCTAACAGGAGATAAAATCAAATAGCCCAAATAATATTCGATTGTTCACTTTAACTTAGGCACGACATAAAAATAAAAATTTTGATAAAATAATATTGGACTATTTAATTTTATCCCTGTTAGATTAGATATATTGATATTATTTTCTGTTAGATCAAAAATTAAGAATATCTACTGAAAGTGTCATTAAAAATTTATTAACGATACTTTCAAAAATTTTAACCATAATTTTAAAAATTTAGAAAAATAATATTAATATATCTAATCTAAAGGAATAAAATCAAATAGTCAAATAATATTCGATTGTTCACTTTAACTTAGGCACGACATAAAATGTAATGGCTTATAAAGGTTTCAGGGACTAAAGTCACTAAACTAGTCCAACGCATAATAATTTGTTAATTTGTCTAGAAGCAAAGTCTAAGTAACAATATAAATAATATACCTTTGTTCTGGTCCTCTAAATTATTATGAAATGTGGCCCTCCTAGGTTTCGAAGATGTACAAACCAAAACTACCAATAACAACAGGATTAATTTTGTATTTTTAATCGTGACGGTACATGATGTTTATAAACATTAATATATTTATTTTATTTTTAAACACATATACGTGCCTCCTTCTCCAGTGAATTGTACAATGATAAAAAAAAAAAATTGCACTAACTACTTTAAAATTTTTTTTTTAATAACACGAAACATCATACTTTTAAACTAATTACACTGACCATTCTTTTCTTTAGAAAAATAAAATAAAAATAGGTGTAGTTAGTGTTATAACTTTTTATTTTTATCATAATGTAAGGGTACCCTGTGTAATAAATTAAAAAAGTATAAAAAATCAGTATAATTAGTTTAAAAGTAGAGATACTTCGTGTAGTAAATATAAAACGTAGGGGTAGTTAGTGTAAATAATCATTTTTCTCATTGTACAATTCACTGGAGAAGGAGGGACGTATATGTCTCGCCGCCGTCCCCGCTGCTGCTGCCTCCGCTTTTTCTTTTTTCAATGCTTTCTTCGTAGGACTGTAAATAAAATTGACAGTCATTCCAATAGGAAGGACTGTCAACATTTTTGACAGTCCTAATTATTTAGGACTGTCACAATGTTGACAGTCCTAAATAATTAGGATTGTCAAAATTTTTGATACAAAATATTGTGACAGTTCTGAAAAAAAAATATTTGACTGAAAAATAGAAGTCATTGACTTTTATATAAAAAATTTGACTGATCTCAAATAAAAAAATAATTATAAATTTGTAAAAAATTGAAAGAAAAAAATAAACTGTTCTAACCAAATGATGAAGTGTCTATAAATTTTTTCTTATAATATTAGCGTTATTGTAAGAGCCAAAGCCAGACAGAAATTGAGAGTGGCATTGCACACCTGTAGCTGTAGCAGTAGCTGTAGGAATTGATTTGTCGTGTAACGAGGAAGGAAGGAAGGAAGGAAGGAAGCACATGTAAAGTATGAAATCTTCCAAGGGTTGGTTTCGGGTGGCGTCACGACACGAGACACCACCAACCACCACTGTAAACATCTCTTCCCTCCTTCCGTGCCCACCGAACACTTGTAGGAACGAGAACGGTTTGGAAAGATTTCCTTAATACAAAAAATTGAATGACGCAGTTACCAAGTAAAGAAGCCAGAAACTGCAGCATGTACTGCAATCCCTTCCTTATCCCCCCTTGCGATGGTACTTGATAATTGGTCCTGCTGCTGCCTTCATAATTGCTACATGATTATTATTCCCCTTTAGGAGGGTCCGTTTGCTTGTTCGAAACTTCTCAGAAATTGGACCAATTTTTTTTCATCCTTTTATTTAAGTATTATCAAAATTATTTATTTTAAATGTTTACAAAATTAATTTTAAAATAATTATAGATTGCATAACAATGATACGTAGCAACACTTGAATAAAAATGTGAACATGTACACTAGTTTTACTGGATGAACAAAAATGGACGTCTAAACTATTTTTGAGTGAACATATGAACTTAGTCCAACTTAGCTGTTTGACGGGATATCGACCCTCCTATGAATATGTGGATCCTGCTGATTTTATTAAAAAAAAAATAACACTTTTAACCGGTGGACGAACATATTCATAGGATAGGAGAGGAGATAGAGTTGGAACACAATATTTGGGGACAACAGAACTCATTCCTTGTTTGACTATGCTGTAAAGGAAAGTTAGATTTTGTTGAAACAATAGGGTTTACACATCTTGTACTCTGTTTTTTTTCCCACTTTTGACATTCTCCTTTTTTTTAACTCCTCTCTGAAATGTGGAGAAGAGAAGACGGAAGTTACTCTGTGTGAAGTATAACAGATCTAGGATTTTCTACTGTCTCTTGGGATCATCCCTACTAACCGTCTCTTCCGCCATTCTTTTCGATCTTCATGAAAAAAGTTAGTTGTTATAGTAGATCTACTTGAGTCTACTGTAGATCAACCAGCTTTATTACTATTTTGGTTTCGGTCTTGTAGATATTCTCCTTGTATGCTAATTATATAGGTGAATTTATGATATTCTAAGGAGAACACCAGGGATAATTTATGATTTTATGTAAACATTATTTTTTCTTGGAGAAAATTTGATCCCTACTTACATTTTGGTGACTTGTTAAGCAGCTCTATGGTTACTATGTATATTAATCGTTACATTTTAGAATATATATATAATTTCTTGATGCCCTTATTAGTAAGACATTCTCGACTAGAAGAAGTTGAACAAATAAAATAGACATTAAAGATCGACTACAAGAAGGAAACCAAACGGTAAAAATAAAAAAAAAAAAAAATTAAACTACCAGTTAGAGAGAATTTGGACTACATTCATGTCATAAATAATCACCATATTGAAATTTCAGAAATCTAATTATTTTATCCCTATCTAGTTTCCAATTTCTTTTAGTAAAGATCATGGGTTTTAACTATTTCATGTACCCAAATAATGTATGGTTTGGATGACAAAGAAAGTAAGGTATGCGATTAAGCAATCAGAAAAGCAATTCATAATTACAAAACATAAAATAAAAAAATTACCATGCAAATATTTACTTTCGACAAAAATTGCTATAAATATATAGGTTTTCAAAGATGTAGATTTCTTTTTTCATGGCTTGTTCGTTTGTTCTTCAATTAACAAAGAAATTTATTAGGATTAAATTGTATCATTAAATTGTATTTATGGTGATTAGCTATATATGATGATTGGCTGGCTATATATGATGATTGGGGTATTGGAATTAAATTGTATTTATGGTGATTGGCTATGTGACTTAGGCCCCAAGTTGATATGTGGATGTATATATATGTAATATCATGATGAATGAAATACCCAGAATATTATCTCGTATCACTTCTTCACATGGTATCAGAGCCTGACGGCTATGGCACATTTTCTTCGAGCGACGGCGGTAGCTGTATGTTGAGCGGCGACGGCGACATGAAGAGCGGCGACATGACTTCTACGTCGGCGGCATCTGCATCGCGGACCGATCCCACATCCCCGTATTAACTTGGTTCTAATGACAATCCGGGTAATACAATTACGAAAGTGGTGTTTCGTGGGAAGAATTATGAGGAATAGTCGAGATCTATTCGGCTTTCTCTACGGGCTCGATGAAATTTTGAGTTTGTTGATGGGTCTATCAATAAACCTTCGGAGAAGGATCAATTGGAGGATTGGTATTGCGTCCAATCGATGCTTGTGCAGTAGATTTTGCATACTATCGACGCTTCGGTGAATAAGACAATACCCTACTTTGAGGAGCCGAAACCACTGTGGAATTTGCTTAATGTCCGATTTAGCGGACATGCGGCTGGTGGTGTGCAGTAGATTTTGCATACTATCGACGCTTCGGTGAATAAGACAATACCCTACTTTGAGGAGCCGAAACCACTGTGGGATTCGCTTAATGTCCGATTTAGCGGACATGCGGCTGGTGGTGGACGTGGACGGGGTGCAGAAGTGCGTGTGGCGGTGGCAGGACGTGGCTTCGTTGCTGCACAGCCGCGGATGGCAGATGATGGTGCATGCGGCGATGGTATGCCGGGATTGACTCCGGACCAATGACAACAACTTATTTATATGCTTGATAATTCTTCGGACAAATCTCCGGAGGATCGTATGGTGGGTAAGTCCATTGTACCTTGGATTATTGATACAGGCGCTTCGAATCATGTTACGGGAAATTTGGATTTATTGTCGGGGGTGACGAAAATGAAGGAGTGTCTGGTTGGACTCCCGGACAGACGGACTGTGGTTGCCTCGTGCTGCGGGCGTGTTGCTCTTGCACCAGACGTGGTTCTCACGAATGTTCTATTCATACCTCAATTACACTACAATTTAATTTTTGTGGCCCATCTTATTGATGATATAAATTGTGTTGTACAATTCACTAAAAAATTATGAGTGATATAGGACCCCAGTTTGAGGACCCTGATTGGCGTCGGTAAACGGCAGGACGGACTCTACTACTATCACTACTAGAAAAAGCGGGATTAGCGACGTATTTTAGCGACGTTAAAATAAATTAGCGACTCCTTATAAAAACGTCGCTAGACGTCGCTAAATGGCGACATTTAGCGACGTTTAGCGACTTTTATTAAGATTTTAAAAGATAAGTCGCTATAAGTTCAATTCAGGTCGCTAAACGTCGCTAATATGTCTAATTTAGCGACATTTAGCGACGTATATAGCGATATTTATATTAAAAATATTTAGCAACGTGTTTAGCGACGTCATTGACGTCGCTAAAATATAATTTAGCGACGTTTTTATTGGACGTCGCTAAACGTCGCTAAAATTTGGTTAATTAGGGCTCGGTTTCATTTTTCCCGATCTGTTGAAATTTCGATTCGAAAAAAATTCCCCCCCCCCGCTCCGTCGACCGGCTCTCCACCGCGACTACTCCGGTAAACCCCACTCTCTCTCTCTCTCTCACAGACATGTGACATTGACACAAATACGACACACACACAGACACTGCCACAGACACAGACACGGCACACACACACACACTGACAGTATAAACTGTTCAGGACATAGGGTTAGGGTTAGGTTTTTTGACATGGGGTTAGGGTTAGGGTTAGGGTTAGGGACGACTGGCCCAAGTCGACGAGAGTGGTAACAGCAACAGTGAGCAGGGGGAGACTTGAGGCACATCAGCCCAATGTGCAACAGGCAACTTGGGGAGGCACTGCACATTTGAACATAGTGTGCATTAAGGTTTAGGTGCATTGTAGTTGGTGGTTAGCTTCTGCAGGCAGGTGTGAGGGGGTCCTAATACAGTGTAAACACTTGTGCAGCAACTTACTGAGCCAGTCAGCAACTAGTGCAAGGCAGGATGTGGATGTGTTTGAGATGGGGTTTGAACTCGTATGGTTTGAACTCGTACTTGGGTGTGTGTTAAGCTAGTAGTAAAGTGGTATTAAGATATTATTTGGGTAATGTTACATATATATATATATATATATATATATATATATATATATATACATACATATATATATATACTGCATTTCCCATAACGGACACTGACACAGACACAGACACGGCACACACACACACACTGACAATTTTGCTAGTACGGTTAAGTTAGGAAGTTAGGTGATAAACTATTGTATGTAATGATTTATATGATACACACTGTCAATTTTGCAGAAGTTTCTAGAAATGGATATGAATTATTATCTGCGTCATCGTTCGTGGATGTACAACCGTCATCCTGATGACATGTGCGGTGTGCGGGATGAATTCATTGAGGGTGTACAACAGTTCCTGCAGTTCGCCAAGGCGTTCCCTCAGTACATGGACGGTACCAAAATTAAGTGTCCGTGTGTGAGATGTCGCAACAGGAAATATCATCCAGAAGTGGAAGTTACATATCATTTATACTCGAAGGACTTTACGTCGAATTACTATCAGTGGACCGCGCACGGAGAACTTGTATCTCTAGCATCGGAGTCGGAGCCCTATGTGGAGCCGTATATGGATGTCCAAGACCACGATGCTTACGACGACGGGTTGGTGAACATGGTTTATGATGCGGCGGGGCCTAGTTTCAATCCTGACAATTATGATACGGCGGGACCTAGTTTCAATCCGGACAATTATGATGCAGCTGAGGAGGCACCGAATGCCGATGCTGTAAAGTTTATGGAGTTGCTTGAGAATGCAAGGACTCCACTATATCCTGGTTGTGAGGATCATTCACCGTTGGAGGTGGTTACAAGATTATTGAGCATCAAGTCCGATTTTAACATGTCGCAAGAATGCTATAATCGACTGCTCGATTTGATTATAGAGATCTTGCCCGAGGGTACAAAGTTGCCTAAAGACTTCTATCGATCTAAGAGGATGGTGAGATCGCTTTGGATGGGATACGAGAAAATCGATGCATGTCGCAACGGGTGCATGTTGTACTACAAAGACGACAAGGATGAAGATGCGTGCAGATTCTGTGGTGCTGATCGCTACAAGGCCACTGTTAGAGGAAAGTCTGTCGGTGCAAGGAAGCCTACCGATTCGATGCACTACTTGCCTTTGACGCCGCGGTTGCAGCGGTTGTTTATGGTTAAGGAGACTGCAGAAAACATGAGTTGGCACAGGCGAAAACAGATCGAAGGAGTATTGGATCATCCATCCGATGGAGAAGCATGTAAGCACTTTGATCGAGAGTATCCACATTTTGCCGAGGAAGCACGTAATGTCAGATTGGGGCTCTGCTCTGACGGTTTTACCCCATTCGGACTTTCGGGCTCCCAGTATTCGTGTTGGCCTGTGATCGTCACTCCGTATAATCTACCGCCTTGGATGTGCATGAAGACTCCGTATATGTTCCTAACCGTTATTATCCCGGGTCCGAACAATCCGAAGAGGAACATCGATGTGTATTTACAGCCTTTGATAGATGAGTTGAATCAGCTGTGGGAAGTAGGTGCCAACACGTACGATGTTTCTAGGAAGCAGAATTTTCAGATGAGGGCAGCACTTATGTGGACCATCAACGACTTTCCGGCCTATGGAATGTTATCGCGAAGTATGGAGGAGCAGCCCCGGTCCCAGTCGCAGGCGGACGATCCGATGCTCATCGCACGATTGGATATGCTCGACCGCAGCATGACGGAGCTACGGGACGTGACAAATGATATTAGAGCCTCCAATGACCGCAACATCATGGAGCTGCAGGCGTCACAGCTATCGATGGGCGAGAAGCTGACGAGGATGCAGGATTCAATGGGTGATAGCAGTACGAGGCTGTTATCTACCCTGGATTCTTACAACCAGCGACTCGCAGACTTGGAGCGGGCACGGCCTCCACCGACGTCACTGCCTTATCCATCGACATCGGTGTCGATTCCACGGGACGAGTATGAGGAGTTCTTATCCTTCAAGCGCGCCGGTGGTCAGCCTCCTGCAGATCCGCAGTAGTATAGTTATTTTTATTATTATTTATGATGCGATTGTATATTATGAATTATTGATACTTCAACAATAGGCATGATGTCTGATGTTTCTTGTGGTATTTATTTTTTTAGTTAATTTAATTGGATTGATACTTCAACAATGCTTCTTGTGGTCTTTAATTTAATTGGATTATATAGTGGATTTAATTGGATTATATAGTGGAGATGGAGGAGGAGTCGAAGAAGGGTGGTTCTTGTGGTGTCAAGAAGAGGAGATGGAGGAGGAGGAGGAGGAGGAGGAGGAGGAGGATGAGGACTAGAACTGCAGGGAATCACCAATCTGGATAATATTTTTTTTTATTTTTTTTTAAAAATTAGCGACGGTTTTAGCGATGTTTAGCGATATTTAGCGACGTTAATTGAAGTCGCTAAATGCGTCGCTAATTAGCGATGCCGTGACACGTCGCTAAATACGTCGCTAATGACGTCGCTATACGTCGCCAAATGCTGACATGGCAATATAGCCAGGTCGTCGCTATAGACGTCGCTAATGACGTCGCTAATGACGTCGCCAACTGCTGACACGGCAGTATTGCCAGGTCATTAAAGACGTCGGTGTAACGTCGCTATATAAGTCGCTAATTAGCGACGTTTAGCGACTTTACATAACGTCGCTAAATAGTGACGCGGCGTCGCTAAACGTCGCAAACATTTGCGACACATTAACGTCGCTAACAAACGTCGGTATAGCGACGTTTAGCGACGTTTTTTTTTGCGACTTGATTTTTTCCGACAACTTTATAACGTCGCTAATTACGTCGCTAAACTACTTTAGCGACATTTTTTGCTTATTTTGCGACGTTTTTAGGCGTCGCTAATTTGACTTATTCTGATAGTGTATCGTATTATACAGAAGACTCAGTCCTTGGTAGTGACTAGGACGACTTCTTTGGACATTTGGCATCAGCGACTTGGGCATCCTTCTGATAAAGTAGTAAAGTCACTTCATGTTGTCAGTAGCTCTAGTAGTTCAGTGAATAAGGCATGTAAAGTTTGCCATCAGGCAAAGCAAACTCGAGGTATCTTTCCTATCAGTGACTCTCGGGCTGTTGTAAATTTTGATTTGATAAATTGTGATCTTTAGGGCTCGTATCCTACGCCTTCTTCTATAAACACCCAGATTTTTAAAAAATTTAAATATGAATTTTTGGAATTTTTCTATCATTTTTAATTAATTAAATAGATATTCTTCAGAAATTAATAATTTTTTTTGTGAATTAAATTAAATATTAAAATATTATAAAAAATATATTTTTTAGTGTATAATTAATAATAGGTTATGGTATAATTTTTCTGGAATTTATTGGGCTCAAAAACTATTTTTAAATAACCTAAATGCATTAATTTTAAATAAACCAAACTGAACCAAACCAAACCTGAACCAAACCAAACCAAACTAAACCCAACCGAACAAGCCCAACTCTATTGGATCAGATCTAAACCCGACCCACAACCCGTACCCGACCCGACCTACTACCCATTACTACAGTAACTGAAAAATTAAAATCCCGACCGTTCAAATCTCCGCCGACCGTTACTCCTCCGTCGCCACGACTCCGCCGCCGGCCGACCCCTCGGTTTGCCTCCCGAACCTCCGGCGACCCCTCCGTCCACCTCCCCGCCGTAACCGCCTTTGGCCCTCTCCCTATATAAACCCCCACCACCATCACAACTGTCATGCTCCGATCTCCCGCAGGCAAATCGGCCGTTCCCGCTAGGCGGGAATCACCCTCGCCAGCGCTCCCGCGGAACAATCGCTTGACCCATCCGGACGTGATGCCGCACGAGCGTGAGCCACGCCCGTGCAAGGCCGTGGTCCATTGGCTGGCGGTAAGAGTTCTAAGCCACAGAGTCGCACAGATTGTCCGAGTGCAGCGGAGTCATGAACGCATAGGCGATCGGTAACAGGTTCTCTGAGTCGACAAATATAGCGGAAGCATTGAAACACAAGTTGAAGTAAGCAAGCTCTTTTATTAATATAAACATGTGTTACAGAAGGCGTATAGCAGAGATTACAAGTCGCTCAAGCCTCTCTATCTGAAACAGTAAAAGCGTGCCAAGTGGCTACAATTGTGAAATGATTGTATAGGCGAGTTCGGGCTATGTTCACAATATTATGTCTTGTATATGTGCTTCAGTTCCGGACGCACCGTTGCTTCGGAGTGATGTCCACGCCTTAGCACGCACGTTGGAGGCATCCGCACCTAACGAGGTTCTCCCGCACCCTGCATACAAACTGGTGGATTATCAGTACATTGAATGCACTGGTGGGGAAGCTACTCGTCCGCTCGACAAATCCAAACACGTAATATAGGTTCCGTGCACCAACTATTAAGTTGTCTTTCTAGTTGCCTTAGGATCAGTTTCATACAATATTGAATAGCCTAACGTGTCGGGCAGTGCGCCGTGCAACATGAGAGGAAACACGACGTGACTTACCAACTTACCATCTCCTTCCCTGTCCAAGGCAAACATTTAGGCAAACATCGTTAATTCAAGCACGGGCAAGTATAACATTCAGGAGGCATATCATATGCAAACATGAGGGTCATTTTAACATGATCGTTCAGGTGTTCAGTTTTTTCTTGATGCGATGCAATGACTCGCACGCGGATAGCCGCTAAGCGAGGATAACTTATCTATATGAACGTTTGTCGCTGGCATAGCCATAAAGGACCGTTTAGTCTTTGAACAAGGATGGAAAGCAACAAAGATTCGTTGTTGGCTGCAGACCATCATGTCCGCACGTGAGACTATCGTGATGTTCCATCCGGATCGGAACGGTCCCAGTGCCCCGGTGACCGCCCGTGGAACCGTTAGACCTTGTTTCCAAGTTGTCCGCGACATGCAGGTCAGGGCCAATTTCTAAATCCATAACTTGATATGATAATCCATGATTCGTGATCTGAACGAGCGTTTGCTCCAAGAGCTGAAATACGTGGATTCGTTACATGACGTGATTCTCGTTCAGACATAAACTTGATGTGATTATCATTCAGTTGCACGTGACGTGATTCTCGTTCAGCATTCATTTGCCCTGATGCGTGCCCCTGGTTCGGGGATTGCCTTGGCGACCCAATGGTCCCGGATACTTGCAGGTTCGTTCAGGCACGGAACGACTACGTAGTAGTCTCCCGGGGTTTGGATGAAAACATGGCAACATTCAAGCAGACAAGCATGCGTTTCTAAGGAACATAAGCAGGCACGTTGCTCGGACCCGAAGGTAAGCCGAGAGATGAAATCGTTAGGGACTTAGCATGCGAGGGTCTGAACATAAGCAGTATTTCAATTTCCATGTTCTAGCATAGCAATATGAGTTGGGATTATTCCTTTAGCTAGGTGCGTTGGATTTATTAGCATGCAGGGGGTGATTCACCTAGCGACTAGCATGAATATTCCAGATTTTATGTGTGCTGGCTAAGCAAAGACAAGTTCACCGTAGCCACCCACCTTAGCGATGATTCGCCTCGGTAGAGCGATACGTCAAGTTAGCCTCTGAAAGCCGTAGCCGGGATTCATGTAGGGACAAGTCTGGATATCTTTTGCTTCTCGTTCGAGGCAAAGCGGGTCGGGACAGTTGCACTTTTGTCGTTTAAAACGGCAGTCCGCTTGAGCGGAACGGGGTGTTACATCCTACCCAACTCAGAAAAAGTCTCATCCTCGAGACTTACTGAGGACAAGCAGTAATCTAGGGTTGAGGCAATCCTAGACAAGTCGTTGTACTTGTTCATTTGGATATTCACTTGCACAAGCTTTGAAATCAACATATCGCTTAGACTGGATCGTGCGCACTTTCGAAGGGCCCCTCTAGCGTGAACACGTCAACCAGCTTAGTGATAGCGAAGTCTTAGCACTCGAGTTTCACCTTTTCTTAAGTCTTGGATGGTGCACTAGTTCAAGGCGTCCCTCGAATAGATGCATTCAACCAAACTTAGAGTTAGTGAAAATCGGACAAGCTACTAGCGATACTCTCAAGGGTTCGCATAGGTTGGCACAAAGGCCACTCGCAGCATACAACCAGACAAGCAATCATATCATTCAAAATGCATTTTGAAAGTATTTAGACTTATTGTTGGAACATCCCATCGAGGCATTGAGAGAGAGCGTGCACATAACCCACGAATGAGCTTTTGAAACAGAGATATCGAATCGAAGTCCAAAGGCGTAGAAGCCAGGCTCTGATACCAACATGTCACGCCCCGATCTCCCGCAGGCAAATCGGCCGTTCCCGCTAGGGGGGAATCACCCTCGCCAGCGCTCCCGCGGAACGATCGCTTGACCCATCCGGGCGTGATACCGCACGAGCGTGAGCCACGCCCGTGCAAGGCCGTGGTCCATTGGCTGGCGGTAAGAGTTCTAAGCCACAGAGTCGCACAGATTGTCCGAGTGCAGCGGAGTCATGAACGCATAGGCGATCGGTAACAGGTTCTCTGAGTCGACAAATATATCGGAAGCATTGAAACACAAGTTGAAGTAAGCAAGCTCTTTTATTGATATAAACATGTGTTACAGGCGGCGTATAGCCGAGATTACAAGTCGCTCAAGCCTCTCTCTCTGAAACAGTAAAAGCGTGCCAAGTGGCTACAATTGTGAAATGATTGTACAGGCGAGTTCGGGCTATGTTCACAACATTATGTCTTGTATATGTGCTTCAGTTCCGGACGCACCGTTGCTTCGGAGTGATTTCCACGTCTTAGCACGCATGTTGGAGGCATCCGCACCGAACGAGGTTCTCCCGCACCCTGCATACAAACTGGTGGATTATCAGTACATTGAATGCACTGGTGGGGAAGCTACTCGCCCGCTCGACAAATCCAAACACGTAATACAGGTTCCGTGTACCAACTATTAAGTTGTCTTTCTAGTTGCCTTAGGATCAGTTTCATACAATATTGAATAGCCTAACGTGTCGGGCAGTGCACCGTACAACATGAGAGGAAACACGGCGAGACTTACCAACTTACCATCTCCTTCCCTGTCCAAGGCAAACATCGTTAATTCAAGCACGGGCAAGTATAACATTCAGGAGGCATATCATATGCAAACATGAGGGTCGTTTTAACATGATCGTTCAGGTGTTCAGTTGTTTCTTGATGCGATACAATGACTCGCACGCGGATAGCCGCTAAGCGAGGATGACTTATCTATATGAACGTTTGTCGCTGGCATAGCCATAAAGGACCGTTTAGTCTTTGAACAAGGATGGAAAGCAACAAAGATTCGTTGTTGGCTGCAGACCATCCTGTCCGCACATGAGACTATCGTGATGTCCCATCCGGATCGGAACTGTCCCAGTGCCCCGGTGACCGCCCGTGGAACCGTTAGACCTTGTTTCCAAGTTGTCCGCGACATGCAGGTGAGGGCCAATTTCTAAATCCATAACTTGATATGATAATCCATGATTCGTGATCTGAACGAGCGTTTGCTCCAAGAGCTGAAATACGTGGATTCGTTACATGACGTGATTCTCGTTCAGACATAAACTTGATGTGATTATCATTCAGTTGCACGTGACGTAATTCTCGTTCAACATTCATTTGCCCTGATGCGTGCCCCTGGTTCGGGGATTGCCTTGGCGACCCAATGGTCCCGGATACTTGCAGGTTCGTTCAGGCACGGAACGACTACGTAGTAGTCTCCCGGGGTTTGGATGAAAACATGGCAACATTCAAGCAGACAAGCATGCGTTTCTAAGGAACATAAGCAGGCACGTTGCTCGGACCCGAAGGTAAGTCGAGAGATGAAATCGTTAGGGACTTAGCATGCGAGGGTCTGAATATAAGCAGTATTTCAATTTCCATGTTCTAGCATAGCAATATGAGTTGGGATTATTCCCTTAGCTAGGTGCGTTGGATTTATTAGCATACAGGGGGTGATTCACCTAGCGACTAGCATGAATATTTCAGATTTTATGTGTGCTGGCTAAGCAAAGACAAGTTCACCGTAGCCACCCACCTTAGCGATGATTCGCCTCGGTAGATCGATACGTCAAGCGAGCCTCTGAAAGTCGAAGTCGGGATTCATGTAGGGACAAGTCTGGATATCTTTTGCTTCTCGTTCGAGGCAAAGCGGGTCGGGACAGTTGCACTTTTGTCGTTTAAAACGGCAGTCCGCTTGAGCGGAACGGGGTATTACATCCTACCCAACTCAGAAAAAGTCTCGTCCTCGAGACTTACTGAGGACAAGCAGTAATCTAGGGTTGAGGCAATCCTAGACAAGTCGTTGTACTTGTTCATTTGGATATTCACTTGCACAAGCTTTGAAATCAGCATATCGCTTAGACTGGATCGTGCGCACTTTCGAAGGGCCCCTCTAGCGTGAACACGTCAACCAGCTTAGTGATAGCGAAGTCTTAGCACTCGAGTTTCACCTTTTCTTAAGTCTTGGATGGTGCACTAGTTCAAGGCATCCCTCGAATAGATGCATTCAACCAAACTTAGAGTTAGTGAAAATCGGACAAGCTACTAGCGATACTCTCAAGGGTTCGCACAGGTTGGCACAAAAGCCACTCGCAGCATACAACCAGACAAGCAATCATATCATTCAAAACACATTTTGAAAGTATTTAGACTTATTGTTGGAACATCCCATCGAGGCATTGAGAGAGAGCGTGCACGTAACCCACGAATGAGCTTTCGAAATAGAGATATCGAATCGAATTCCAAAGGCGTAGAAGCCAGGCTCTGATACCAACATGTCACGCCCCGATCTCCCGCAGGCAAATCGGCCATTCCCGCCAGGCGGGAATCACCCTCGCCAGCGCTCCAGTAGAACGATCGCTTGACCCATCCGGGCGTGATGCCGCAAGAGCGTGAGCCACGCCCGTGCAATGCCGTGGTCCATTGGCTGGCGGTAAGAGTTCTAAGCCACAGAGTCGCACAGATTGTCCGAGTGCAGCGGAGTCATGAACGCATAGGCGATCGGTAACAGGTTCTCTGAGTCGACAAATATAGCGGAAGCATTGAAACACAAGTTGAAGCAAGCAAGCTCTTTTATTGATATAAACATGTGTTACAGGCGGCGTATAGCCGAGATTACAAGTCACTCAAGCCTCTCTCTCTGAAATAGTAAAATCGTGCCAAGTGGCTACAATTATGAAATGATTGTACAGGCGAGTTCGGGCTATGTTCATAATATTATGTCTTGTATATGTGCTTCAGTTCCGGACGCACCGTTGCTTCGGAGTGATGTCCACGCCTTAGCACGCACGTTGGAGGCATCCGCAACCGAACGAGGTTCTCCCGCACCCTGTATACAAACTGGTGGATTATCAGTACATTGAATGCACTGGTGGGGAAGCTACTCGTCCGCTCGACAA
Source organism: Iris macrosiphon (assembly GCA_036927795.1). NCBI lineage: Eukaryota > Viridiplantae > Streptophyta > Magnoliopsida > Asparagales > Iridaceae > Iris > Iris macrosiphon. The sequence continues at coordinate 35,559,713 of JAYESA010000001.1, read as the reverse complement.
ATCCAAACACGTAATATAGGTTCCGTGTACCAACTATTAAGTTGTCTTTCTAGTTGCCTTAGGATCAGTTTTATACAATATTGAATAGCCTAACGTGTCGGGCAGTGTGCCGTGCAACATGAGAGAAAACACGACGAGACTTACCAACTTACCATCTCCTTCCCTGTCCAAGGCAAACATTTAGGCAAACATCGTTAATTCAAGCACGGGCAAGTATAACATTCAGGAGGCATATCATATGCAAACATGAGGGTCGTTTTAACATGATCGTTCAGGTGTTCAGTTGTTTCTTGATGCGATGTAATGACTCGCACGCGGATAGCCGCTAAGCGAGGATGACTTATCTATATGAACGTTTGTCGCTGGCATAGCCATAAAGGACCATTTAGTCTTTGAACAAGGATGGAAAGCAACAAAGATTCGTTGTTGGCTGCAGACCATCCTGTCCGCACGTGAGACTATCGTGATGTTCCATCCGGATCGGAACGGTCCCAGTGCCCCGGTGACCGCCCGTGGAATCGTTAGACCTTGTTTCCAAGTTGTCCGCGACATGCAGGTGAGGGCCAGTTTCTAAATCCATAACTTGATATGATAATCCATGATTCGTGATCTGAACGAGCGTTTGCTCCAAGAGCTGAAATACGTGGATTCGTTACATGATGTGATTCTCGTTCAGACATAAACTTGATGTGATTATCATTCAGTTGCACGTGACGTGATTCTCATTCAGCATTCATTTGCCCTGATGCGTGCCCCTGGTTCGGGGATTGCCTTGGCGACCCAATGGTCCCGGATACTTGCAGGTTCGTTCAGGCACGGAACGACTACGTAGTAGTTTCCCGGGGTTTGGATGAAAATATGGCAACATTCAAGCAGACAAGCATGCATTTCTAAGGAACATAAGCAGGCACGTTGCTCGGACCCAAAGGTAAGCCGAGAGATGAAATTGTTAGGGACTTAGCATGCGAGGGTCTGAACATAAGCAATATTTCAATTTCCATGTTCTAGCGTAGCAATATGAGTTGGGATTATTCCCTTAGCTAGGTGCGTTGGATTTATTAGCATGCAGGGGGTGATTCACCTAGCGACTAGCATGAATATTCCAGATTTTATGTGTGCTGGCTAAGCAAAGACAAGTTCACCGTAGCCACCCACCTTAGCGATGATTCGCCTCGGTAGAGCGATACGTCAAGCGAGCCTCTGAAAGCCGAAGCCAGGATTCCTGTAGGGACAAGTCTGGATATCTTTTGCTTCTCGTTCGAGGCAAAGCGGGTCGGGACAGTTGCACTTTTGCCGTTTGAAATGACAGTCCGCTTGAGCGGAACGGGGTGTTACAACAACCACCGCCATCACCGGTCACCTTCTCCGACTTCACTCCGGCCGACTACGACTCCGACGACCTCGACGACTCCGACTACACCCCGGTGACGACGACCCTTCCATCACAGCAGCCGCCGGCGATTGAGCAGCCGTCGACGACCGAGCAGTCGCCAATGATGAGCACCGTCGCCCCGCCACCGTTCACGTATAGTACAAGCATATTCGACCCCTGTTCCAGTGAGTTTTTCTTCTTTCACGATATGTCAATTTTCGAACGACTTATTGCAATGTGTTCGCTGTATGTCCCTCTCGAACCCTGTACAATTAGATTGGGGGTATCGTGTCCTGTGTCGGTCGCAAACTATGACGCAAAATAGGGAAAAATAATCTAATTTCTGGTTCTGAAAACTGTCCCGAAGCCCCAAGTTCATGGCCATTTTTCTCCCAATCTATTAAATAATTCTAAATTCCATTTGAACAGTAAATTAAAAAATATAAACAAGTTTAATCCCATTAATTAGATCATTTTAATTTGCTGTAAGTTGTGTTTTATTCGTGGTTGAAGTTGACCAAAAACTTTATTTTCTAAACCCAAAATTTTCTGAATCTGGGTGCATCCCGCTAAACGAGGTAACTTCATGTGTGCAAATTGCATCAAAGGAAGCGTATCATCAATGCGGATGTGTGGGATTTTACGGAAGTTGATTTGGATATGTGTGCACACCAGAATCAACGTATATCCGTCGAAAAGCCCTGTATCGAGCCTGTTCTGACACTCGTCAAAATTTTGTGTGTGCTTGTCGTTTCTAAATGAAACTTACGCTATCATATTCGTAGCGTTATGCTGGCCTTGTGACCCAAGTTTGGTTCAATTCTGAGAACGTTGACGAAAGCCCGTTATAGTGGGCCCTACGGTTCTACTTGACGGGTGATTTTGTGACCGGCTCATCGGAATCCAGTTCTGGATATTTCGTTGGGTTCGTATCATCTTTCTGTAATCATAGACACTAAGTTTGACGAATTTGGAGAACTTTGTCTCTGGCATATTTTTCGGTGCGAAGTGGGCCATATGTGGACCCCGCTTTGACCAGAAACTGTCAATTCTTCCCCTGTGTCCAAATTGGACTTATGGGTAGTCAATCATAGCTATTTTATGTATTCTGAGAGTGATAATAATATTTATTTCAGCATTCGGAGGCGTACCTGGAGATTTTGCTGTTACCGGAGCAACCTGGAGATTTTTTTGCTGTTACGCGTATTCTGAGAGTGATGGTAACATGTTCCCGTGGTGAAGGTTCTGGAACTGTCACTCCAAATCAAGTCTCTCGATGGGCGGAAAGAACTTTCTTTTGAACAAGTCCTTGAACCCATCCCATGTCAGTCCCAGATCGACAATCTGTGGCTCATTTCGGAACCAAGTACTAGCGATGTCCATCATCTGTAGTCCCGTTGCCTCCACTTTCAGATCCTCTACAAGGCGGGATAAGAGCATGACGCGCTCCATGTTCTCCAACCAGTCATCTGCATATATAATGCCCTCTTTCCCCTTCAAGGGCCGAGGATCCAACTTCTTGAAGTCATGTATGGTATCAGGCCTGGGCTGTACCTCCTATGGCTGTGGTGGCACTGTCCTCTCCACTGCGGTAATGGCCACCTGGTGGGCATTCTCAATGTCATGTCTTATCACATCAGCCTGCCTGTTCTGTGCCTCAGTCTGGGCCCTATGGTCCTTCATCATCTGCTGGAATAGTACAAACAGCTGGGTAGCATTAACTGGCACTGGCGACGTGGGTAGAAGTCCCTCAGAATTAGCTGGGACTGCCCTTCGAACTGGGAGAGGAGCACCCCCAAAGGCGGCTACTAAGACCCCCACCTGAACCGGTGAGGCGACCCTCTCAACTGGGGGAGAAACAGTAGTAGCTGCTGCCCTCTCCGTAGTAGGCCGGGAAGTAATTGAGGAAGCTGTCGCTTCTCCCGAACGAAAGAATCTGATCTTCGGAGGCATCTTGAAGACAGATTAAAACAAAGAAGTCAATACTGCGCAAGATACGATATAATCAAAGAAGGATAGTAATATTTCAAAAAATCAATATTCGGAATGATAAAGGTTGCAAAATTGATAAATTAGAATATTTTCTAGTTGTGATTGAGTATAATCTAATCCTAGATCCAAATCCTAAAGCAAGCTCATAACAACACTCTAGGTGAGCACTACTACGACATCACACTAGTTGCGACCTTGAGGAATGACCTGCATAGGCCACCACTAAAAATGTGTCATGACCCGCATCCAAATATTCGGGCACAAGTACGTGGGTACATCCATCCTACGCCACAACATCGATAGTAGAACGCTATCTGGGTCAACTCTACTATATAAATATCTCAAACAATATATATGGTACCTGTCAATTACCTCAACTCCAAACGGAGGAATAATATGGTATCTGATAAATATAACTATACTCAATCATAATGCAAACTAAGGAAGATAGAGCACGAATAGAATAATGAAAGAAAGAGTCACAATACATCCACAAGACTGAAATAATATATACATGCCAAAAACTTCAATAAAAGTCTAATACAAGTCTACACAAATAATCTAAATCTCCTAAGACTCTGGTACTAAGTTCTCCTGCTCTAAATAAGTATCCTCTAATAGAACGCCGTCATGCGGTCCGTAATAAGTGGGACACAGCTCCTCTAGCCAATCATCTGAAAAATATGTCCAATCAGGAAAGGAGCAAAGTACAGACCTCTAAAAGCAGTTTCAAATACAAAATCGAGCAAATATAACAAGTAATAGAAAATGATACAAGATGCACAAGTATAAAGAATAGACAATACTTGTGAGAATAGGCAAATAATCATAATAAAGAACTGGCAAGTAAATACTAGAATATGGAAATAAACTGCAAGTAGAAGAATACAAATACTAGCTATATGGTTTAGAGCGCAAGTTTGTTATGTGACCGACATAGGTTGCACATGAGGTATAAAGGTAACTCGATTATACGTGGGTGTATAATCGATATGCACATGAGATAAATATGGCTTGATCACATAACCAACTTCTACTCCCCCTCCCCAACCATGCTCCCCCTCCCCAACCAATACTCATGGATCTAATAACGACACGTTACGCACATGAATACGATATAGTCACACTAGTACACGAAATAGTGGATGCACATGAAGCATATAAAAATTGATACCCGATGCACACGATAAAATACAAATGTAAGGAGTACCCGTTGAATATGGTAAGGGATAACATATCCTGACAGGATCTATATAGTATCAGTCTGTGTAACCAAGTGTTAGTATCAAGTACGCAGTTCTAGAACAAGTGATATATACACTATCATGAAATGAAAACTAACAGAGATATGTACTCGCCTCTGGTCCTGAGCAAGATATGTCTCTCGATGCCTAAGCTGGTGTTACACAGTTCTATATATTAAGTATCAAAGTTATTTATGCGTAAAGGATGATAAATGAGTTAAAATGCACTTATATAAATTTTTAGGCCATTTCTAGGTCCATTTCTAGCTCACTAGGTCCACACTAAGGTTTTAGGCTCATATGAGTAATTAACCAGCTACTATAAGTCAACACTAGCTACTATAGTTAGTAACACTAATAACTATACAATGAAATACTTTATGTATATATATATACTAACTAACATATATACACTACACTAATTGATCTCTGGAACTAATAACACTAATAACTTATACTTAATTATATAAGTTAACTTATCTCTACTTTATAGATATATAGCTGCTAGTAATATATTAACTAAAACCAACTATTAATACTATATCTGATACTCAATAGTGCCATACGACTACCTTAAACCAATACTCATACTAGGACACCTTGCCACAATAGATATCAAAAGTGTCAATACCCCATATACAATGCAAAGGTAACTGACACTTAACTAACCAATCATTTCCTATCTACTCAGAACTGCACTGATACCTTAGCCTCTAATAAACCTATACTTGCACACATATGTGCAAGCAAAACTTGCACTGCTACTTGAGACAGTCATTGCACAACAAACCTGAAACCACAACTCCATATCAAATATTGTACTTCTGATTTTCCCAACACTAAATCACTTCTGTTATATCAAACCACATCAGTGCACCCAGGCACTGATGTACAACTGCTACTGCTGCACTTGCTTGCTGCTGTTGCTCTGCAGTTCTGTAGTTATTGTTGCTGATCCAGCTGCAGCATGCTGCTTGCAATTACTGTCTGCACTGCTGCTACATTTACTGCATGCTAGTGCATACTGCTGCTCTTGCTGCTAGTTTGCTGCTGCACTGCCTAGCTATTGCTCTTGTTACTGCACTGTTGCAGCCATTGCTGCTTGTTGTTATAGCATTTGTTGTTGCTGCATAGCTGCACTTACTTGCTGCTACAGTTGTTGCACGGCACTGCACTACAAATGCTTGCAACTGCTGCACTGCTAATGCTAGCAATATGCACTGCTAATGCTGCTTGCATACTGATGCTGAACCCGATCCCCTCTACTCCAATATATATATATATATATATATATATATATATATATATATATATATATATATATATATATATATATATATATATATAGATTGAGGCATTTAAACAAATACCTATAGTGCACCAACTAGGATATCTATGATACTCAACTCATTGAGGTGCCAAACTCTCCATTATCCACAATTGATCATTCCTTCAAGTCATATATATATATATATATATATATAATTATAACTATTAGAAGTTATTACAATATACAATGAAGAGAATTCATGTAAATCATCCAAAATTGGTCCCGTATCACACCGTATCGTAAAATATTATGATACGGCCTATACGTATCCATTTGTATACACGTACCTAGTCTCATAACCCTGATCTAAGTCTAATTAGATCTAATTAGTCTCATAACACATAATTGATGTGTTAATTTCATAATTCTCCCAACATACATATAAATTACCTCATAGATCTCACAATACAAAGCCAAATTGCTTAGAACTTGTTCCTATAGGTAGTCCTATGCCATGTGGTCATTCCTAATGGTCAAATGCATGATTAAGAAGCCATAATAAGAGAAAAATTCAAGAATTACCAATTGGGAGATGGATTCCTAATATAATTGGACACGATCCGAACATGATCTCTAGCTCCAAAGCTTTTTCTTCTTGTGCTCCTTGTTTTTCCAAGCTTCAAGGCTCTAAGAGTGATAAATTTGAGAAGGAATTGGTGGTAAATTATGTAGAAATTTATTTGAGAGAAATTGGGGATCTAGAATTTGGAAGCAAATTGAAATACAAATGAGGAGAGAGAGAGAGAAGAACCCCCCTCTTATGTGGCCGGCCTCTTCCCCAAGTAATGTCAAAAGTCCAAGTCCCCCCCACATGTTGCATTATGTGAAATAATTAAGGATGGGTATATTTGGAAGTCTTTAACTAATTATAATTACACTAATCTTTCTCAATTTAATTAGTGAAATGACTAATGGGCTTGGGTCCAAGTTGGGCTCACTATTTGTAATGATAAATCTAAATAGGCCCATATGTGACAAGTCTAATTATTGGCTACTCTTTCTAACTAAATAATTAACACGTCTCTAATGACTAACTAATACTAGTCATAATAATCATAGCTTATCTTATTTAAATAAAATATACAATCATCACACAATATTCAATATTATATTTCTAAAATTAAATACCTATGCCAATTTACCAAACTATCCCTAGTTGAAAAAGTGAGGGTGACAAGATACACCTCGACAGAATGGGAGTGTCGAACGAAAACATAGACATATTTTGAATGTGGCACGTGCTTTACGTTTTCAGGAAAATTTGTCAATTTTTTTTTGGATGAGTGTATTTTGGTGGCTGGTTATTTGATCAATCAAACTCCTTCGAGCCTTCTTGGTTTTAAAACCCCCTATGAAATATTATTTGGTGCTCCTCCTTATTATGATGGATAACGTATTTTTGGTTGTCTTTGTTTTGCCCACAACCAAAAAGTTAAGATGGATAAGTTTGCTCCTCACAGTCGAAAGTGTATTTTTGTGGGATACCCCCATGGCAAGAAGGGTTGAAAATTGTATGATCTAGCTATTGGTAATTTTTTGTCTCTCGAGATGTTAAATTTTATGAGAATGAGTTTTCTTATTTTGTTGAAGATGATCGTGGTGATATGGCTCCTCCTGACCTTGCGCCCCTTGTCTTGGGCGATGATGATTTAGGGTTTGATCTACATCATATGGATGGGATGGCCGTCGTGGAGGACAGCGCGGCTAAGACTGAGGCCGCTGTGGAAGATGCGGCAATGGAGGCCGCCATGGCGGAGGCAGCCGTGGCGGCTGTGATAGCAGAGGATGAGGCAGCGACGGTGGTTTCGAATGGTGAGGGTGCACTGGGGCGTGGCATGCGTACCAAGATTTCATCTGTGAAGCTCCGTAATTTTGTTATAAATACAATACGAAAGTTGTCTCATTGTCTTTTCTCCCAACATTCTACCACGTCCAATCACTCCCCAGGTACTCCTTATCCTATAGCATAAATTTTGAATTGTGACCAATTTTCTCTGGGATACAGGAATTTTCTTGCAGTTGTAACTGCAGGTATAGAATCGACCTCCTTTAAAGAGGAGGTTAAAGATGCAAGGTGGCGAGAAGCTATGCAGAAGGAGATACGAGCGTTGGAGGATAGTGGTACCTGGACCATGGAGATGCTTCCGGCTGAAAAATGTGCTTTGGGGAGCCGGTGGGTGTACAAGATAAAGTATAGCTCTGATGGGAATGTTGAGCGGCTTAAAGCCCGTTTGGTGGTTTTTGGAAATTATCAGGTTGAAGGGATTGTTTACACTGATACTTTTGCTCCGGTTGCAAAAATGGTTACTGTTAATACCTTTCTAGCTATAGCTGCAACAAAAAATTGAAAACTACATCAGATGGATGTTCATAATGCCTTCTTACATGGAGACCTTACCGAAGAAGTGTATATGAAACTACCACCTGATTTTCAAACCAAACACCCTATTCAGGTATGTCGGCTTCGAAAATCTCTTTACAGGCTTAAACAGGCGCCTCGTTGTTGGTTTGCGAAGTTGGCATCTTTTTTGCGGGAGTACATATTTTGCCAATCGTACTCTGACTATTCTCTTTTTACTCTTCATAAGGGCGATGTTCAGATAAATATTCTTGTGTATGTCGATGATTTGATTCTCTCTGACAATAATTTTGCTGCTCTTACTGCCTTTAAGAATTATTTGAGTACATGCTTTCAAATGAAGGACCTTGGGGCGTTGAAGTTTATTCTTGGTGTTGAGGTAGCTCGAAGTATGGAAGGTATTTTCCTGTGTCAACGAAAATATACACTTGACATTATCTCTGAGACATGATTGTTGGGGGCAAAATCCGCAAGCTTTTCAATAGAACATCATCAACTGGCACGCTCTACAAGTCCACTTTTGTCTGATATGGAAGCATATCGATGGATTGTGGGACGGCTGATTTATCTTTCGTTTACTCGGCCGGATTTGGCTTATGCTGTTCATATATTGTCGTAGTTTATGCATGAGCTCTAGCGTAATAATTGGGGTACGACTTTGAGGGTTATTTGATATCTGAAGGGTTATCCCGGTCAAGGCATTCTTTTTCGCTCTGACTGTGATTTAAGGCTTCGGGGGCGGTATGATTCTGATTGGGCAAGTTGTCCCATCACACGATGCTCTTTGTCTGGTTGGTTAGTTTTTCTTGATAATTTGCCCATCTCTTGGAAGACGAAGAAACAGGTGACGGTGTCCCGTTCTTTTGCCAAAGCAGAGTACCGTGTGATGGCGGCGGTCACGTGTGAGCTTAAGTGGCTCAAGGGGTTGCTTGGCCGTTTGGGGGTGCAACATTCGTGTGCTATGGATTTATTTTGTGATTGTTAATCTGCTTTACATCTTGCGCAGAACCTAGTTTTCCATGATCTCACAAAACACATTGAGGTGGATTGTCATTTTTTGAGGGATGATGTTCTTGCTGGAGTTATTCGCCCATCTCATGTGCCAACGGATAAGCAACTGTCAGATATTTTTACCAAAGCTTTGGGCAAACGATAATTTGAGTTTCTTTTGTGCCAGTTAGGCATTTGTGACTTGCATGCTCCAACTTGAGGGGGGTATTGGGATTAAATTATATTATTAAATTGCATTTATGGTGAATAGCTATATATAGTGATTGGCTGGCTATATATGGTGATTGGGGTATTGTGATTAAATTGTATTTATGGTGATTGTCCATGTGACTTAGGCCCCAAGTTGATATGTGGATGTATATATATGTAATATCATGATGAATAAAATACACAGAATATTATCTCTTATCACTTCTTCACAAAATTAAAAAGCGCACACCTTTTGTAGTTAAAAAAATGTAGAGAGTGATAGAGATTATTTATAATGTCCATATTATATTTGTTTATATGTAATTATATGAATTATCTATATAGTTGTGTGTTGATAGATGGAAAATTATGTATTGAAAACTTAGTTACAATGAGAACAGGGTTGAAGAATAAAGAATATATATATATATATATATATATATATATATATATATATATATATATAATGTAAATGTTTTATACATTATTTTACAACTTGAAGCATGAGCTTACAACTTGGTCCGTAGGCCCTCAACTCAGACTCCACTCGGTTTTAAGGGGTGTCACTCCACGTTTTTATTTTTCGTATTTCATGGCTATCATATCTGTAACATGTATCTATTTCTGATACGCTATCATGTAGTTGTATTTCTAGTACTTGTATCCTATACTGGGTCCTTATATCCTGTTATTAATTTTAATTTTTTAGTTTCGTATGACGTACGAACAAGTCGTTCGTAAGGCAATCAAAAGGTTTAAAACTGATTAAATGACTTATGTAACCTAATTTGGACATCTATTTTTCGACGAGATGACTATATGGGAGACTAACTTAGACCCCTAGATATACCATGGACATTGTCCTAGACCCATACTAGGACCCGTGCGTAGAGTGGATACCCGAATCTCCTAAAATAAAAAAAAATTTGTGCAGACAATATATTGCCAGTATACTACAAATATATTGACAGTATACTACTTATATTGTAGTATGCGTAGTCAATTTACTGACTTAGCTACTTTAATACCCATTGGATATATGGTTTTCCTTCATATGGCATGTGATTGGTTAGGGGGATAGGATCAGTGATTTGGCAGCCATCTAGTGGCCTAAGTTACTCCTCTCTCTCTCTCTCTCTCTCTCTCTCTCTCTCTTTCTCTCTCTCTCTCTATATATATATATATATATATATATATATAACTTTATCTCTATTCTCTCATTCTTTCTCTTTTCTTTCCTTCACCATTTCCTCTTAATTTCTTCTTCTCTTTTTCTCTTAGGCTGAACTTAGGAGCTCTAGGAGCTGGTCTTGAGATCAAGGGCGTGGTTCTAAACACCCTAGGAGGAGAGTAGACGACACGAGTTTAGAATTGGATCATAGGTAAGTACATCTTGCTGTTGTGGATAAAAAACTTGGATTTCTTTTTCATTTATTCATTTTAGGTTATTGATTTGTTATGTTCATTTTATTTCATTTTTCTCCAATTATTTATTTTTGTTTTTATGCAATATACAATTGATTTGGCATGGTGTTGGACTAGAATTTAGTTGGAAATCATACCTAGGAATCTAGGTTGATACTTATATTTTTGAGTATGGAAATTGAGTTTGACTGCCACCTTATGCATACTAGTAAATGCATGTGCGTTGCGAGTAAAATATTTTTTCTAATATTGTTGAAAATAGTTTAAATATTTGTAAATTAAGATTTTTTATACACACACACACACACACACACACACACACACACACACACACATATATATATATATATATATATATATATATATATATATATATATATATATATATATATATTGAAAAATTAGATTTATAAAATTTATTGATATTATTGAAAATTTAATAAAAATTTAAATTATATTAAAATAGCTTAAATTTGATTTGAATATATTTAAATTAAAATTAGTTATATATATATATATATATATATATATATATATATATATATATATGTTCGTAAAACTATGGATATATGTTTAGATATAAAAAAAATAGTTTAAATATATTTGGAATATTGAATATATTTTTATTTGGATTTGTTATATATATCTTTGTATATATTTGAATATATGTTTAGGTAAATATAATGATTTAAAAATATTTCTACGTAAGGGAAATACGTACACGGATAATTATTAATTACGGGAAGAATATAGTGGGTTACGGAAGATGAGAAGAAAGTTTGTTTTAGATTTTTATTTATTTATTAATGGTTTGGACGGATAAGATGAAAGTTGGTTTAAGGTTTTATTTATCTCCCATAAGTAATTAATTTTTTTTTAATTGATTGAGTATTTACTTACGGCTTAGACGGCTCACTTTCGCGCCATTTTGAATCATCATTATAAGAGTAGAGATTTTAAAATATTTCTAAGTAAGGAAAATACCTACACGGGTATATTTTTAATTATTAATTACTTGAGTATTAATAATTATTAATTACGAAAAAAGAGTGGGTTACGGATGATGAGAAGGAAGTTGGTTTTAGATTTTTTTATTTATTAATGGTTTGGACGGATAAGATAAAAGTTGGTTTAAGATTTTATTTATCTCCCATAAGTAATTTTTAAAAATTTACTTGGTTGACTATTTACTTACGACTTAGACGACTCAGTTTTGAGCCATTTTGAAGCCTCATTATAAGAGTAGAGATAAATTATATCGGAATCCATTTCCCTATCTATCCTAACTTATTAGGAATCATCTAGAGGCAATATGATATAAATTTGACCCTAAAAACTCTAGCATGAGATGTTGTCTACACAATATCAATGCAGACAATATACTGGCAGAATTATGTTAATATACTGTGTGGTATGTTAATTTTTTCAACAAGTTAATGGAATTTTCTGCAAGGCCGAACAGTAAACTGATAGTATACTATTAAAATATTGTCAGCATACTGTGTGAACATAATATTTTTCCAATAAGTCCTAACAATATTATGTCAGTATTTGGTTATTATGCTGATTCTTCATGAATTTATTCTGGTTGTGTGTCAATTCGTTGTATCGGCATCTAACCTTCCCGAGATATTTCCTTAATGCCTACCCATTGTTCCATAGTCCTCAGTTTTTGAAAATGTCTAGCTTTTAGGAACTTTGTCCTCGAACCCCCCAAGAGGGGCATTGTCCCATCATCCTTCATCCACTAATTGGGCAGCATAACCAAAATCATCCAGTTATAAAGTGTGAAGGATTTATTAATTTATAAACCTACAGAATTAACTGATGGATTTTGTGTGAACCAGTACGCCCTAGAAATTCTAATATTAGGTAGCATAATATATAATGGTCATATCACTAACTTGATATACATGATACATAGTGGATCAAGGAATTGCTAATGTTGAATTTATGATTGATTGACTGCATAATTGTCCATGTTCCTGATATAGCTGTAATGTATCCATGTTATAATACCAGTATACACTTTGAGGTACTGACCCTATTATCGCATCGAGGTGCTCATGTATACTTGTGCACTGAAGTGATATATTATATTTTTGTTATATTTATATATTTTATGTATGGATACTCCCATAGTTGGTCAATGGTTGTAGTATAGATTAGGAATAGGACTCATGGATTGATTGTTGCATTATGCTCATGAAAAATCTAGGTTGGAACCCTCATGAACTAACAAAGATATTCATCTGGTGCGACATCTAAGAGGGATGGTCGTGTGTCCACGACACGTGTTCCCTATGAATGAATGATGTTAATTAAACAACATAGAATACATAGATCATTGGAAGAGAAATGTGTATGCAACTCTAGAAGGGGGATGAATAAAGTGGAAAATATAATACATCAATAAAGCAATGCTAATAATCAATTAAAACAATCAACAAGTAAATTATCAGAGTATAAGAAGTCAAAAACGCAAACACCGCGATGTATACTAGTATCCTTCGTGGAAGGCAGTCCAGTAACGGAAACTCTTGTCCGGTGTTAATCTACTATTGAATAATATCATACACCATGAGCTTTGATCCGAAGTGCTTGCTTACTTCTTACAACCAAGTGCTTTGATCCAAAGGGCACGCCGACTTCAAACACTTGAATGAAAGTAACTTGGAAACCAAGCTTTATAACTCTATAATCGGAACCGCGTTGGCACTAGAAGGTTGGAGAATTAATCTTAGGAATGGGAAGGTTGAATAGGTTTTAATAGGCAAGTGAATGAATAAGAATGGAGGATTCAATGCCTATTTATAGTGGGGACCAAATTTAGCCCAAATTTGGTGTCCTAATGTTCATAAATTAATTCGAACGTTGGAGCCCTGATCTTCAAGAAGAAACCAATGAATGAAACATTGGAACTAGGTCAACAAGGATAAATTTGGCGTCCGAGTTCGGCCTGAGTTCGGTTGACCTATTACAGAATAGTTTTGGTTTGGGTTAGATTTTTTTTCTATGGACTATTGTTTGGTTTAGGCGGAGGTTTGTGCTCCCTAGTGCCAATATGACCCGATGTATATTTTATCCTATATAAGAAAAAAAAACATAATAAATATAAAAAATTATAATGACCATAGTGTCATATCCTGATACATAACCATCGAGCTTCTGCTGATACGTAAAGATCGAGCTTGCGTTAGCTCTTCGTATGTTATATTCGTTGCACCAACTCATATCGAGACGTGGTTAGTCGAATGTCAAAATCAGGTTGGTCAATTGACTTGTTGTCCCAATAATGTTGTAGAAGCACGGAAAATTAGCCCTATGCGCCTCGGTGATCCAACCACATGCGCTCCAGAGATCTAGCCCTATGCGCCAACAGTTTTAAAGAAGTGTCTCATGTGCCCGCAATGCCATGCGCCACTAGTATCTTAGTATTCCCATGTGCCCGCAGTGCCATGTGCCACTGGTATCTTAGTGTTCCCATGTGCCCGAAGTGCCATGCACCACTACGTATCTTAGTGTTCCTATGTGCCCGCAATGCCATGCGCTACTATCATTTTGTCAATTTTCATACGCTAGGTGGACGTACTCCCAGGTGCAATTAAAATCTACAACAAGATGTGTCACGAGTGTTATGGGCATCAACAACCCTGAATCTCGAACGACCACGTGGCAACTTATGATAGCATACGCTGCTAATGGCAACATGCACCACCGTATGGCAGTATGAGATATGCATATGCATGTCTCTTCAATGCTATAAATAGTGGGCATTTTCCATATACAAAGGGAGAACAACGACAAGGGGCAGCCGTATCTACATGTAAAAGAGAACCAGTGCCGCCGTCGCAGGAAGGAGAATAAGGTGCGCCGAAACCTCATCAACCCCTTTGGTACCGGATTGTCAACGGAGTAAAAAAGCCGCTGCAGTGCTTGATCTCCACTGTCATACTTGCCTAGATCTTTATTTTTGTACTTAGATCCTCTAGTAATAGGGATTCTCTTGTACTTTTTGTCAATTCATAATAAATAAAAAATTTACACCCATCATAAAAAACCCTTATTTTTGTGATATCGACAAAAATGGGGAAGAGCTTCTCCTCCAATGAGAAGCTGGTGATGCAATTCGATGTGACCAATTAGGTTCGACTGAGAGGATGTTGGTCATTCGCTTCGATCAACTGGCATTCGAAAATATGCTAGGTAATCAGAGCTCTCCAACGAGGCCCGTATAACCTCGCAAGACTCGTAAAGCTCGAAATATCAGTACCGCTGTGCCAAGCACAAAGTCGGTACCCGATGCATCGTTAACCCACGTCGTAGTTGCACACGCGGTTAACCTGTATTCCTCCAACAAGTCGAGTTCTTTGCCGAGGCCCGCACGACCTCAAAAAGTGTGCATGATGTGGGTTGCTAAAGCAGTTGCGCTAGACCCGAACTCTGCTCCAGAAGTGCCGCCAACCTTCGCCGAAGGTGGACACAATGTCACTGTAGCGCCCCGTTCTCCCGGTGCGGAGATCGCGGCTAAGAAACACAAGACGGTATCGTTCGATCGGGATAGATTGAATTAAGAACTCGTCCTCGTTATGGATTTGCTTCTTCGGAATCGATTCCCATATTCAGTGGACTGCGCCCCAAGGATCGGCTTAGCGGCAGAGTCAGGAGGGACCTCTCCGCTGCTATCTTTTATTGCCTCGGTTTTCGATGTCGCTTGTTGCTTTCGTGCTTTGAGTTGGTTTTGGGATTTGCTTGTTTTCCTTGAACGGTTTCGATGGTTTTCATTGTTTACGTTCATTGACTTGCACTTCTATTCCGGGAATGGAAAGAGAGGAAGAAGTATTAATCGAGCTGTTCGTGTGCAGGTGAACGAGCAGTAGGCGGCTTGCGAACGGAGTCGTGAAGCGCCTCTTTCCTTCTTCATTCCAAAATCCAAGTGAGTGGCTACCAACCCGATTAGCTAGCCCTGCTTCCAGCCTCACTTCTTCGCCCCGATCAAACGATACCAAGTAATAATAAAAGAAACCAAGATAAAAGAGAATAGACTTGGTTTATTATGCTTGTCAACAAACTTATGAACGGTTATCATCCTGTATGCTAGTTCGTCTATAACTGTTCTATGAATCGTGCTAAGTATGGAAATATATGCTTGTTATGAAATAAACTGTCAGGATGACTATGCAAACTGTATGCTATGAACACATTCTATGAGTATTCTCGATCACGGACGACTTGTGCACAAGGTATGTTATGAGTTCCGCGGACGGTCACCGGGGCACCGGGATCGATCCGATCCGGACGGAACGTATGTATAGTCGTATGTTGCCCGGCAAGTGTTATGCAGCGGGGCTCGCCACCCGCGTTGCACGTCACTTTGCCTTGAGACTATAAACCGTCCCTTCGTGGCATCAAGCCAGTGATCTCTATGTATATTTAAACCTGTTGCATACTAACTTGTGTCTCCGTGGCAGGGAAGGCATGGTAGGTATTGTGCAGGTAATTCAGACGGTCAGGTAAAATCCACCGAACGGTGGCACGTTCATTTCAGTAAATTCAATATGCTGCTTACTTGTAAATGAACTAAGGCAAGATAGAAACCAACCAAATATGCATGCTTCACTAAACAACGTGTTGATTGGTATAGTCAGGCTAGCTCGCCTTCACCAGCATGTTTCGATATGCTGACCCTCGTTGAAACAGGTTCTCCGCACCAAGGCGAACCGAGCGAGGAGCCGAAGTCGTCTACCCGATCCAGTCCAACTGTTGGCGCATCTTCACCGCGCCTCAAAGCCTTTTGGAGTCAGGAGCCTGCAACTCTTCATACACAAATGCAGCTCCGTGGCAAGGCGACCCTCCAGCCCGGAGGTCTTTATCGTTTTAAAATTATAAAAGGATGTAATGTACAGGACTGCTATCTCATTTTGAGTCAACCCTTTTGTAAGCCGTTCGGCATATTAGCTGACTTGTTCAGGAGTTTGTAATAGATGTTCATTATCAATAAAGAGAACTTTTCTATGTTTCAAATCTGTGTTTCAATTTATCTGCATACTCTGAATACGTGCTTGCTATGCAAATCATTATAAAGCCTTGTGCGGGCGCAACTCCAGGCCCGCACGGCGGTCACGACTCGGGGGACGCCTCGGGGCGTGACATAGTGGTATCAGAGCACAGATTCAAAGTTCCTTAGACTTCGTGCTGGAAAAGTTCCTTTAACGATCAAATTCCTATGCGAACTCTTGAACTCGCTAGGCCAAAATGAGATACGTTCATGCAATAAGTCCATAATACATTATGATCCTAATGTAATTTACCTTCTTTTGAAGGAATGGATCCAGCGCAATCTGCAGCGCAACCACCGATCGAAACACAAGAGAGCAGTTCGGGCAATTCGGGAAGCTCTCGGAGCCAGCGAGGCATGTCTCAAGTCGACCCGCTAGAGCGGTTAATAAAAATGCTAGAAGAGCAACGACAAAGAGACGATGCCCGCCAAGCCAAGCTCGAGAGTAATCTAGAGACCCGATTCTCAGTCCAACAGAAGCAGGTCGATGCCCTGCAACAAATCGTTCAGACTTTGGCTGCCAACCATTCCGCCGCAACAGCAACGACTCCGGTGGAACAGCCCGTGCTTGAAGTGGAGACGCCTCAAATCCCAAGGCCGAGGGACGTGACTGCCTTCCACTTGGGCCATTTCAAGAAAGTCTGCAACACCCCGTTCAACGGGACTGAGGACCCAGTGGTAGCTCTAGATTGGCTAGCCGAGATTGAAGACCACTTCACTCTGCTAGAGGTCCCCGAAGATAAGCGCGTCGCCTGCGCGCAACTGCAGCTCCGCCTCAACGCACACGATTGGTGGGACGTGCATCGACGATCTCTCCAATTTGATCACGGAGAGGAGACGATCTCGTGGACGACCTTTCGTGCCGCGTTCGAAGAGGAGTTTATACCCCCTCCAGTGCAACGTAAGATAGAAAATGACTTCGTGCAACTGAGGCAAGGCAGGATGTCAGTTAAAGAGTATTCCGCCGAATTCAACCGACTCTCCAAATTCGCTAGGGCCTATTTACCTGATGCAGCGAGTCGAGCTAGAAGGTTTGAAGGTGGTCTCCGTCCTGCCATCCATTCGCACGTGGTCAATAATCAGTACGGGACGATGCGTGAAGTCATGAACCACGCCCTATCTCTCGAACCACAATATCCTCACGTTTCTGTCGGCGCTGTGCATACATCCAGTCACAAACGCCAAAGCGACGATGGAGGAAACAATGCTGCAAAACGACATAACGACGGTGGTCGCCACAAAGGGAACCAGAGACCATACTGTGATTTTTGTAGAAGACGTGGGCACACTACTGATAGATGTTACAGCAGAAAAGGTTTATGCTTCAACTGTGGCGGGCAAGGCCACGTAGCTCGGGATTGTCCACTCCCCTCTAAGCTCCTGCCTCAACCCAATAACCCCTAACGGTTGGTTCCATTCTTAAGTTTCGGGACGAAACTTCCAATTGGTTGGGTAGGATGTAGCGCCCCGTTCTCCCGGTGCGGAGATCGCGGCTAAGAAACACAAGACGGTATCGTTCGATCGGGATAGATTGAATTAAGAACTCGTCCTCGTTATGGATTTGCTTCTTCGGAATCGATTTCCATATTCAGTGGACTGCGCCCCAAGGATCGGCTTAGCGGCAGAGTCAGGAGGGACCTCTCCGCTGCTATCTTTTATTGCCTCGGTTTTCGATGTCGCTTGTTGCTTTCGTGCTTTGAGTTGGTTTTGGGATTTGCTTGTTTTCCTTGAACGGTTTCGATGGTTTTCATTGTTTACGTTCATTGACTTGCACTTCTATTCTGGGAATGGAAAGAGAGGAAGAAGTATTAATCGAGCTGTTCGTGTGCAGGTGAACGAGCAGTAGGCGGCTTGCGAACGGAGTCGTGAAGCGCCTCTTTCCTTCTTCTTTCCAAAATCCAAGTGAGTGGCTACCAACCCGATTAGCTAGCCCTGCTTCCAGCCTCACTTCTTCGCCCCGATCAAACGATACCAAGTAATAATAAAAGAAACCAAGATAAAAGAGAATAGACTTGGTTTATTATGCTTGTCAACAAACTTATGAACGGTTATCATCCTGTATGCTAGTTCGTCTATAACTGTTCTATGAATCGTGCTAAGTATGGAAATATATGCTTGTTATGAAATAAACTGTCAGGATGACTATGCAAACTGTATGCTATGAACACATTCTATGAGTATTCTCGATCACGGACGACTTGTGCACAAGGTATGTTATGAGTTCCGCGGACGGTCACCGGGGCACCGGGATCGATCCGATCCGGACGGAACGTATGTATAGTCGTATGTTGCCCGGCAAGTATTATGCAGCGGGGCTCGCCACCCGCGTTGCATGTCACTTTGCCTTGAGACTATAAACCGTCCCTTCGTGGCATCAAGCCAGTGATCTCTATGTATATTTAAACCTGTTGCATACTAACTTGTGTCTCCGTGGCAGGGAAGGCATGGTAGGTATTGTGCAGGTAATTCAGACGGTCAGGTAAAATCCACCGAACGGTGGCACGTTCATTTCAGTAAATTCAATATGCTGCTTACTTGTAAATGAACTAAGGCAAGATAGAAACCAACCAAATATGCATGCTTCACTAAATAACGTGTTGATTGGTATAGTCAGGCTAGCTCGCCTTCACCAGCATGTTTCGATATGCTGACCCTCGTTGAAACAGGTTCTCCGCACCAAGGCGAACCGAGCGAGGAGCCGAAGTCGTCTACCCGATCCAGTCCAACTGTTGGCGCATCTTCACCGCGCCTCAAAGCCTTTTGGAGTCAGGAGCCTGCAACTCTTCATACACAAATGCAGCTCCGTGGCAAGGCGACCCTCCAGCCCGGAGGTCTTTATCATTTTAAAATTATAAAAGGATGTAATGTACAGGACTGCTATCTCATTTTGAGTCAACCCTTTTGTAAGCCGTTCGGCATATTAGCTGACTTGTTCAGGAGTTTGTAATAGATGTTCATTATCAATAAAGAGAACTTTTCTATGTTTCAAATCTGTGTTTCAATTTATCTGCATACTCTGAATACGTGCTTGCTATGCAAATCATTATAAAGCCTTGTGCGGGCGCAACTCCAGGCCCGCACGGCGGTCACGACTCGGGGGACGCCTCGGGGCGTGACAGTCACGACCCACACCCGGTATAGGGGCACGAGTACGTGGGTACATCCAACCAATGCCACAGCGTCGGTGGTAGAGTGCTATCTCGGTCTTCTATACTATCTAATATCTCACACAATATATATAGTAGCTGCCATGCCATCTCAACTCTAAATGGAGGAACAATATGATGATATAATAAAGGGTAGTCAACACTCAATCACATATAAAAACTAAAGGAAGATGTGAGCACGATATGGAATAGAAAGAAAAGAAATACAAATATCAATACATCACAGGTCCAAATCAACATCTAAATACAACTTAAGATCTCAATATAATAATATAATCCAATATCTAGCTAGAAATAACTACTACAAGATATGGCCTCAGTATCTGGTACTACATCCTCAGGTGACACTCCATCTGTTGGCCCGTAGTAAGTGGGCACATCCTCACTAACCATTTATTTGAAAAATATATCTAGTCAGGATTGGAGCAAACTACAACCCAATAGCAGTTCCAATTAGTTGATAATGACTATAAACAGAAATAGAGAATATAATACAAGACAAAAAATAATGAACAAAATCATACTTTGTTAGAAGAAACATGTAAACAAGAGCAATATGTATACACTGATCACAATGAAATAGAACAAGACAATAAAATAGAATATGATGAAGAACTGTAACTATACTAAGTGATTGAAATACTAGTTAGATATGTGATCGGCTTGGGTTGAACATTGTCTAATTAACGTTGGATAAACATTGTCTAAGTTAAACATTGAACATTAAATATTTCTAGGATTTGATCACATATCTAGCTACCACTTCCTCTTTCCCCCGACTAGTATAATAGATCCAACCATGACACGTTACGATGCAAGATAATCAAGGAATTATAAATATTAAACATTGAACATTGAACTTTGAACATTGAACCTTGTCTAATATTAAACATTGCTTTTAACCATATAAGAATACGAGGAACAATGAAATAATAAATAACATCCCATGACCGATCTATGTATATACTAGTTCGTATACCAATGTGTCAAGAGTCATGTAAAATATTTCTAAATACTTGCATTATAGTAATTATCAAATAATGGAAACTATCATAGAATGTACTCGCCTGTGTTCCAGAGTAATGAATGTCAAACTGTCTGAACTTGTGTCACACAGACCTATATATGGAATATCACATTAATACAAGATTTTGGAATAAAATTAAGTTAAACTATTTCAATTCTAGGTCATAAAGCCATTTCTAAGTCAAAACAGTCAAACTAGGTCAACTCTAGGTCAAACTAGCTATTTCTAAGTTATATGAGTCTAACTCTAGGGTATTAGGTCCATACACTATGCAACTAGGCCATACTAGCTAAGCTAAGATACTAAGATACAACAAAAACACTATATCAGAGGATACACAAGTTTTTAGATATGAAAATACTAATATATATATATATATATATATATATATATATATATATATATATATATATATATATATATATATATATATACAAGACAATATGTATAGTAATCTTAGCTAACTAATGCAAATTGGATACCTTGGCTTTGAACCAATGCGTATCTCACCACCTACACACCCATCTTGATACTCAAACCTAATACCTCGAGTATCGACCAATACCTTGACATTACCTTGGTATCACAAGGTAATTCAAATCCTAATATATAGCTAACTACCAATACACTAGCTATAACTACATTAACTAAACTATTTAGAATACTACTAACTACCTAACATACCAATACATATATACAATACTATAATACTAACTTACCACTAACATATCAATACTTATATATATCTATACATTCCTACATATAACTACTTAGTCTAACAAGTATATACATCTAATTATTAGATAAGATGTATCTATAACTATCTAGATAGTAATATGACTAACTAGTTAAATATATACATATATACTAACTAGACTAATATGCAACTAACTAACTAATAAATAATACTAACTAACATGTTAAACTAAATAACTAACTATACTAATCTGTATATTACCTAGCAATGAACTAACATACCTAAACTATAACTTAACTAACTAAACTAGCTTAACAATAACTAACAAAACTATTAATAACTAACTAAACATCTAGTAAACTAACAAACTATCAATAACTACTAACTATCAATAAACTAACTACCTCCTCCTTTACCTGTAACACCCCGTTCTGCTCAAGCGGACTGCCGATTCAAACGACAAAAGTGCAATGTCCCAACCCGCTTTGCTCAGGCGAGAATACTCGTTTCAGGCAAAGGATATCCAGACTTGGCCCTACAGGAGTTCGGCTTAGGCTTTCAGAGGCTCGCTCGGAGTATCGCTCAACCGAGGCGAATTATCGCTAAGGTGGGTGGCTACGGTGAACTTGTCTTTGCTTAGCCAGCACACTTAAAATATGGAACGATACATGCTAGTCGCTAGGTGAATCATCCCCTGCATGCTAATAAGAATCTATCGCACCTAGCTAAGGGAATAATCCCAACTTGTACTGCTTGTGTTAGAACATCTGTCACGCCTCAATCTCCTACAGGCTAATCGGCCATCCCTGCTAGGCGAGAATCACCGCGCCAGCGCTCCCGCGGGCCAATCATTTCGGCCCATCTGGGCGTGATGCCACACGAGCGTGAGCCGCGCCCGTGCAAGGCCGTGGTTTATTGGCTGGCGATAAGAGATCTAAGCCATAGAGTCGCACAGATTGTCCGAGTGCAGCAGAATTATAAACGCATAGGCGATTTGATAACAAGCTCATTGAGTCGACAATAGCAGAAGCATTGAATAACACAAGTTGAAGTAAAACAAACTCTTTATTGATATAAACAAGTGTTACAGGTGGCACATAGCCGAGATTATAAGTCGCTCAAGCCTCTCTCTATCTGAAATAATAAAAGCGTGCCAAGTGGCTACAATTATGGAATGATGTACAGGCGATGTTCCAATATTATGTCTTGTATATGTACTTCAGTTCCGGACGCACCGCTCCAAGGCTCCAGAGTGAACTCCACGCCTTAGAACGCACGAAGGAGGCATCCTCACCGAACGAGGTTCTCCCACACCCTGCAAATAACCTGGTAGATTATCAGTACACGAATGCACTGGTGGGGAGGCTACTCGCCCGCTCGACAAATCCATACACGTAATATAGTTTCCGTGGACAAACTATTATGTTGTCTTTCTAGTTGCCTTAGGATCAGTTTTATGGCAAACATTGAATAGCCTAACTCGTGTGGCAGTGCACCGTACGATATAAGAGGAAACACGGCGAGACTTACCAACTTACCATTTGTCCTTCCCTGTCCAAGTATAAACCAAGTTAAATTCAAGCACCGGCATTCATAAACATTCAAAGGCAATAGCATATGCAACATAAGTGTGCTACGAGCGGGTTCTAAAATAGGTGCACGAGTTCTTCTTTTAAACTATAGAACACAGGTATACTTGTTACTCAGATTCAGGAATGATTCACAGATTCATTTATTCTTTTTATCAGAATACTTGGATTCAGACTCATAGATGCAATGCAATAACTCGCACGCGGATTGCCGCTAAGCGAGTAAGATCATGTATATGCACAGGAGTCGCTGGCGTAGCCATTATGGACATAGTCGCAATAAGGCGGTGGTTTCGATGCCCCGGCAACCCGACCGAACTTATCTGTGCTAGGAAAAAACTAGTACGACTACCGGATCTCCCCCTAGGCCGGATCGGTCCCAGTGCCCTGGCGCCCCGGCGCCCCGTCCGAGGAAATCAAGCTTGTGCACAAGCGTCCGCGACTGAATGAATGAGTTCTTTGTTGTTCTTTCCCCGAATACTCAGTTGGCTAAATGCATTACATTGCAACAATGTTCCTCCGCTACTTACTCGATTGATGCTATGATAGCCAAACAAACTCTAACGATGTTGCCTTGTGCGGGCGCAACCCCAGGCTCGCACGACATCATGTTCCGGTATCAAACGGCCATACGCGCCCCACGAGAGAATCGAGGCACGGTGATTCGCGTCCGATCCTGCCGCGGGGGAAACAGTGGTCGTGAGGCCCTTAGGGCCAGGGCGTGACATTACCTGTTCTAGTTGCTGCCCTCTCTTACATTTGCTGAGTGCCTTGCTGCTTAGTTGAACCCCTGCTACTACAACACAGTTGTTGCTGTGCTCAATGCCTGTGGTAGCTGCTACTGCTTCTCCCTCTTGTTGCAACTGCTACTACTGCTACTGCCTCTTGCTATAGCTGCTACAGCATGCTTAAGCTACTGGTTACTTGCTGAACTTCACTAGGTGCTCTGCAGGGACTACTCTGCTACAGTGCAGTTACTACTGCAGCTGCCTAGCTGTACTTGCTGCTTGCTAACTCAATTGCTACAGTGAATGGCTGCAGTGATTGCTCTTCTTGCTTGCTGCTGACTTTGCTGCTCACTGCTGAATTGCATCATTTTGCTATAAAATGCTATTGCTACTATCTCTCTTGTATACTTGCTGTGCAGTAGCTCACTGCCTTGCTGTTGCTGCTGCACATGCCACTGTAATGTTGTTGAAGTTGCTGTGCACTCCCTGAATTCCAGTAGATGCCCGACCCCCTCTTCTCACTGCTCATACAACACTCACTCTCACACTCACTCACTCACTCACTCACTCACTTACATCTGAATCTAACACACACACACACACACACACACACACACACACACACACACACACACACACACACACACACTTATACATACGTAGACTTATATAGATATCAATATATATATATACACTCATATCTATACACATATAGATATACTCACATATATATATATATATATATATATATATATATATATATATATATATATATATATATACTAATATACACATATACATATAGGTATCCATATATACATATCTATATAATACTATACACACACACACACACACACACACACACACACACACACACACACATATCACTACATCTATACACCTAGCTACATATACATATGCATATAATATACTAGAGATACATATACATATAGCTATATATACATATCCATACAAAATAATATAGATACATACACATATACATAGATATATCATTACATAATATATCATACTAATAGATATACACAAGTTAAATGAATTAAGGTATAATGAATAAACACGAAGAGTGCACCGCACCCATATCACACTCATTCTATGATACGCTTGTGATAAGGCTCCACCACACAACAAAACGTATTCCGAAGGATACGAGAAAGTCTAAAATCATAATTATGAACAATATGAAGAACCAATTATACAACTATGTGGCTGTATCAAAATGTGACATGCACAAACCCCCGCGTCGGAAAAAAGCCCCAAATCGACTCGTATCGTAAAATTGTCGGGATACGGTCTACACGTATCCAATTGTGGATACGATACTAGTCACACACAAGCAAACACATGTCAATTTGTCTAATTGACCAATTGACAAACACAAGATGTGCCAATCTCAGAATTCTCCCAAAATTGACACAAAATACCACATAACTTTTTTCATAGGCCTCCTATGAACCTAATTCCAATTCCTATGGATAGCCTTAGCATATGGGGTAGTTTCTTATGATTAAATTATATATTTAGAGTCTAATTAAAGAAAAAACTGAATTGTACCTATTGGGAGATAGATTCCTAATGAAATCCCTAAATTGGGTAAAAAGAGCCTCAAACTTGTAGATCCTTGCTCCTCCTTGTAGATCCTTGCTTTCTTCTTGTAGATCCTTGATTTCTTCTTGTAGATCCTTGTTCTAATAGCCTCCAATGATGAATATAAAATGAATTGGAAGAAATTTGAGTATGAATGAAGAAATTGGAAGAGAAAAATTCTAGATCTAAATTTAGAATGACAAAATGAGAGGAGAGAGAGTCTCCACCCCCTTATATAGTGGCAGACCTTGCCCCCTCTCTAAGGCACTACAAAAATTCTAAAATACCCCTTGGGGCTTGTCATGAAAAAATTAATTAAGGAGGGAAGGTTCTAGTCTAATTGGTTTCACTAATTAATTCATCCTCATAATGAATGGGCTTACTATTAGGCTCAATTCTAACTAGAATTAAATGCAGGTCCATGGATCTAATCTAACAAGTTGGGTCCACTACACAAGTCAAATTAAATAGGCTAGTTCACTAATTAAATTAATGCTACAAGCCACTAATTAAATATAGCACTCTAATAATTAAATAACTAATATAAAGAATAAATAAATATACATGGCCTACTAATATTAATATTAAGGTCCTAAAATTAAATAACTAGGCCAAATTATCAAATTACTCCTAGCTGAAAAAGTGAGGGTGACAATCCTACCCACCTTAGAAAAATTTTCGTCCTCGAAATTAAAGATGATCATAACCCCCTCTAGCTCAACCCCAGTCCAAACAAAATATACAACATACAATTTAAAATAAATCACTAACTATGGTCTCTGTCCATCATAGTTTTGCAGTCTCCGACAGGGTATACTAACTATACAATAACACACAAGCAGTCTATAAGGTACTAACTAAACACACAAACAACAGATGGAAAAGAAATGAACAGAATAGGACAAAATAAACTAACCTATCACCTGAAGTGTCGTCCTCTCCGACTGCCATCGCAAATGCTCCGCCCTGCTGGGGTGGCTCTCTATGAGAAGTCTGCGATGCCACCAGTGGCCTAGCTCCACCTCTCTGACCTCGATCTGGTCTATACGGGTTATTAGAATACTCTTTCACCTGATGGTCAGGGGAATCACAATACAAGCATAGTCTGAGTCTCTTCCAATAGTTCTCCCAATCATGTCCATGCCATCCACAATAGGCACAAAGGAAAGTCTGCTTAGTCTGCCTCTGAGGTTGCTGCCATGCCTGATGAACTGGATTCTGAAACTGTTGTATCTGTTTAGCTGGTGCCCTAACTGGCACAAGATAATGCTGATGCTGATATACTCTTAGCTGCTAAAAGTGGGTACGGTTCGCTGGGCCCGCACCACTACTCGCTCCTCCGGTGTCTCTCGGCCTCTTGGAGCCAAGCTCCAAATCATCCTCCGTCCGCTGTGCCTATCTCAGAATTTCCTCAAAAGTAGCAGTGTGGTCTCCATTAGTATGAGACTTAATCTCACTGTTCAGTCCCTTCCTGAACTTCCTAGCCCTGGTCTGAGGATTCTTCTCCTTAATAAATTATCCTAATCGGCAATACTCTGCCGCATACTCGTCCACTTTCAAGTTCCCTTGGACGAGGTTCTGGAATTGACTCTCCAAAATACTCTGAGACACATCCAGGAAGAATTTCTCTTTGAAAAACTCTTTGAAAGCTGACTAAGTAAGTCCCGACGCTAATATCCTGGGGTCTATCCTGAACCATGTCAGCGTAATGTCGAACATCATACTTCCTACCGCCTCTACTTGCAAGCTTTTCGAAATCTGTGCCAATCGTAGGTCCCTCTCAATGTCCTCTATTCAGTCGTCTGCGTAGAAGATTCCCTCGGTGCCCTTAAAGTCCTTAGGCCCCATCCTCTTGAAATTAATGATAGTCCCTGGCCTCGGCTGCTGCAGATCGGGCTGAGGCGGTGTCGTCTGTGGCTGGACTAAGGCAACTCTCTTAACTGCTGTGAGTGCAATCTGGTGAGCATTCTCAATGCTCTGTTGCATAACCTCTGACTGTCACTGCTACACCTCCATAATTTGCTGAAAGAGTGCGAACATCTGCGTCTGATCGACGGTAGAACGCTTTTGGCGCTGTCCTCTGTACCAGAGGTAGAGCGCCTCCGAAAGCTGCTGTAGAAATGCCCACCTGGATTGGTGAAGTGAACCTCTGGAATGTAGCTGCTGGAACAGTATTTGCTGGTGCTGCCCTCATAGGCGATGAAGTGACTGATCTCGCTGACATTGCGCCTGAGCGCTGGAAAAGCGTCTTCGGCGGCATCTTGAAGACAGATTCAGAAATAAGGAATCAATATTGAGCAAGATACGATATAATCAAAGATGGACATAAATTTTCAAGGAAAGCAGTATTCAGAATGATGAAGATGGCAAGATTCAATTAGGTTGGAATTATTTTCTAGTTGTGATTGAGTATTCGCTCTCTCATCCTAGTATCCTATATCCTATCATATTGCAGGCTCGCAGTAGTACAACTAAGTCGTTGTACTACCACGATATCGCATTATTGCGAAGCATGACCTACATGGGCCACCACTAAAAATGTGTCAAGACCCGCACCCGGTATAGGGGCACGATTACGTGGGTACGTCCAGCCTACGCCGCAGCACCGACGGTAGAACGCTGTCTCGATCTTTTATACTATCTAACATCTCACACAATATATATAATACCTGCCATGCCATCTCAACTCCAAATGGAGGAGCAATATAATAATATAATAAAGGGTAGTCAATACTCAATCACATATAAAAACTAAAGGAAGATGTGAGCACGATATGGAATAAAAAGAAAAGAAATACAAATCTCAATAAATCATAGGTCCAACTCAACATCTAAACACAACTCAAGATCTTAATATAATAATACAATCCAATGTCTAGCTAAAAACAACTACTAAAAGATATAAAAATCTAAATGACCTCAGTATCTGGCACTACATCCTCAGGTGACACTCCATCTGTTGGCCCGTAGTAAGTGGGACACATCCGCACAAACCATTCATCTAAAAATTATATCCAGTCAGGATTGTAACGAAGTACAACCCAATAGCAGTTCTAATTAATTAATAATAACTATAATCAGAAATAGAGAATATAATACAAGACGAGAAACAATGAACAATATCATACTATGGTAGAAGAAATAGATAAACAAGAGCAATAAGGCATACACTGATCACAATGAAATAGAACAAGATAATAAAATAGAATATGGTGAAGAACTGTAACTATACTAAGTGATTGAAATACTAGTTAGATATGTGATCGGCTTGGGTTGAACATTGTCTAATTAATGTTGGATAAACATTGTCTAAGTTAAATATTGAACATTAAACATTGTCTAGGATTTGATCACATATCAAGCTAATACTTCCTCTTTCCCCCGACTAGTACAATGGATCCAACCATGACACGTTACGATGCAAGACACTCAAGGCTAAACATTAGCATTGAACATTGAACTTTGAACATTGAACCTTGTCTAATATTAAATATTGCTTTTAACCATATGAGAACATGAGGAACAATGAAACAATAAATAATATTCCATGACTGATCCATGTGTATACTAGTTCGTGTACCAATGTATCAAGATTTATATAAAATATTTCTAAGTACTTGCATTATAGTAATTATCAAATAATAGAAACTATCAGAGAATATACTCGTCTGTGGTCCAGAGCAAGGAATGTCAAACTGTCCGAACTGGTGTCACACAGACCTATATATGGAATATCACATTAATACAAGATTTTGGAATAAAATTAACTTAAACTATTTCAATTCTAGGTCATAAAGTCATTTCTAAGTCAAAATAGTCAAACTAGGTCAACTCTAGGTCAAACTAGCTATTTCTAAGTTGTATGAGTCTAACTCTAGGGTATTAGGTCCATACACTATGCAGTAGGCAACACTAGCTAAGCTAAGATACAAAGATATAACCAAAATACCGTATCACAGGATACGCAAGTTTTTAGATATGAAAATACTAATTTATATATATACAAGACAATATGTATAGTAATCTTAGCTAACTAATGCAAATTGGATACCTTGGCTTTGAACCAATGCGTATCTCACCACCTACACACCTATCTTGATACTCAAACCCAATACCTCGAGTATCGACCAATACCTTGACATTATCTTGGTATCACAAGGTAATTCAAATCATAATATATAGCTAACTACCAATACACTAGCTATAACTACATTAACTAAACTATTTAGAATACTACTAACTACCTAACATACCAATACATATATACAATACTACAATACTAACTTACCACTAACATATTAATACTTATATACATCTATACATACCTACATATAGCTACTTAGTCTAACAAGTATATACATCTAATTATTAGATAACATGTATCTATAACTATCAAGATAGTAATATGACAAACTAGTTAAATATATACATATATACTAACTAGACTAATATGCAACTAACTAACTAATAAATAATAACATATACTAACTAACATGTTAAACTAAATAACTAACTATACTGACCTGTATATTACCTAGCAATGAACTAACATTCCTAAACTATAACTTAACTAACTAAACTAGCTTAACAATAACTAACAAAACTATTAATAACTAACTAAACCTCTAGTAAACTAACTAACTATCAATAACTACTAACTATCAATAAACTAACTACCTCCTCCCTTACCTGTTCTAGTTGCTGCCCTCTCTGGCATTTGCTGGGTGCCTTGCTGCCTAGTTGAACCCCTACTGCTGCAACACAGTTGTTGCTCTGCTCAATGCCTGTGGTAGCTGCTACTGCTTCTCCCTCTTGCTGCAATTGCTACTGCTGCTACTGCCTCTTGTTGTGGCTGCTGTAGCATACTTAAGCTACTGGATATTTGCTGAACTGCACTAGGTGCTCTACAGGGACTACTCTGCTGCAGTGCAATTGCTGCTGTAGCTGCCTAGATACATATACTGCTTGTTAAATCAATTGCTGCACTGAATGGCTGCAGTGGTTGCTCTTCTTGCTTGCTGCAGACTTTGCTTCTAACTGATGAATTGCATCATTTTGCTGTAAAATGCTGCTGCTAATGTCTCTCTTGTATGCTTGCTGCCTTGCTGCTACTGCTGCATATAGATATGTATATATGGATACCTATATTTATATGTGTATGTTTGTATATATATATATATATATATATATATATATATATATATATATATATATATAAACATATATACACTTATCACTACATCTATACACCTAGCTACATATACATATGTATATAATATACTAGAGATACATATACATATAGCTATATATACATATCCATATAATATAATATAGATACATACACATATACATAGATATATCATTACATAATATATCATATTAATAGATATACACAAGTCAAATGAATTAAGGTATAATGCACAAACACGTGGAGTGCACCGCACCCGTATCACCCTCATTCTGTGATACGCTTGCTATACGTCTCCACCATACAACCAAACGTATCTCGAAGGACACGCACAAGTCTAAAATCATAATTATGAATAATACGAAGAACCAATTACACAACTACGTGTCTGTGTCAAAATATGACATGCACAAACCCTCGTGTCGGAGAAAAAACTCCCAAATCAACCTGTATCTCCAAATTATCGGGATACGGCCTATACGTATCCAATTGTGGATACGACACTAGTCACACACAAGCATACATATGTCAATTTGGTCTATTTGACCAATTGACAAACACAAGAAGTGCCAATCTCGAAATTCCCCCAAAATTGACACAAAATACCACATAACTTTCTCCATAGGCCTCCTATGAACCTAATTCTAATTCCTATGGGTAGTCTTAGTATATGTGATAGTTTCTTATGATTAAATTATAGATTTAGAGTCTAATTAAAGAGAAAAAACTGAATTATACCTATTAGGAGATGGATTCCCAATAAAATCCCTAAATTAGGTAAAAAGAGCCTCCAACTTATAGATCCTTGCTCCTCCTTGTTGATCCTTGCTTCCTCCTTGTAGATCCTTATTCTAATAGCCTCCAATAATGAATATGGAAGGAATTAAGAAGAAATTTGAGTAGGAATGAAAAAATTGGAAGAGGAAAATTCTAGATCTAAGTTTGGAATGACAAAATAAGAGGAGAGAGAGTCTCCACCCCCTTAAATAGTGGCCGACCTTGCCCCCTCTATAAGGCTCTATGACAAGTCCAAAATACCCCTTGGGGCTTGTCATAAAGAAATTAATTAAGGAGGGAAGGTTCTAGTCTAATTGGTTTCACTAATTAATTTATCCTCCTAATGGATGTGCTTACTATTGGGCTCAGTTCTAACTATAATTAAATGTTGGTCCATGGATCTAATATAACAAGTGGGATCCACTACACAAGTCAAATTAAATAGGCTAGTCCACTAATTAAATTAATGCTACAAGCCTCTACTAAATATAGTACTATAATAATTAAATAACTAATACAAGCAATAAATAAATATACATGGCCCACTAATATTAATATTAAATTTCTAAAATTAAATAACTAGGCCAAATTACCAAATTATCCCTAGCTGGAAAAGTGAGGGTGACACACAAGTTGGGTGCGCATCCTGTCTCTATCTCTAAAGGTATGCTCGAAAGGAACCGTGCCAAGTCTCACGATGCGTGCATGCAGCGCCGTCTAAACCGGATAGGATGCGCTGATCACAGGCGCATGGATTCTCCTCCAAGCAAAGATGCTTTCAATAAGGGCTCATATAGTCCTAACCTGGACTCCCTATACTATGCGCCCAAGGATGTGGTTCAAGGAAGCCCAAAACACCCTAAGCCATGTGCGCTCGAGGGGCTACGCCGTCATCTCTCCAAAAGCATGCACCGTTTCTCTTCACATACGCTGCTAATGGAAGATTATATAGGGCAGACCTAGATGCTCATGCGCCGGATGTGGGTTGACCCTTGGAGCCTCTTCAAACCCACTTGGATGCTGTAGGTATACTAAAACCAAGTCGGGGAACCAACATTGGGATGACAGACCCAGGCGCCCAGTTTACTTACGCGCATATAGTAGGTCCATCTTACCTCAAGCCTTCCATCAATAATCCAATTGTAGTCTCTGCGAAAGAACTGGGCCAAGGAGAAAACATCCCACTCTCACCTCCATGCGAAAGGCTTTCCTGAATGCATAAAATGAGGGTAAAAGTGAAGCCTCCATTGCCTGATTTATACAACGTAATTAGTCATAAGCGTAAGATGAAAGAGGCAACCCTCGCACATGATATCCTCTTGCAGACACACTTGTGATAATATTATCATCAATTGTCGCTGCTAAAAATCACTACTCCCTCCAACCAGACAGTCAGTGTTCCAACATTGTATTTCACAGCACCGTCTTTGCGACATCGTATGAAACAACTGCGCGAAGGGGAGGAATTGCCCGTCGCTTTCTGCTGATCAACATGGAGGTCCTCTCCCAAGAGGAAGATCTCAAAGAAAAGTTTGCCTAACCTAGTAGCACACAGTGGTGCATCAGGAACTGTCGTAACACCTGTGACTGCCCCGACCATGCCTCAAGAAGCAGGATTAGCAGAAACTAACGAGCCTCGTCGTGCGGCCGGGAAGTCTACCTTTAAAGGTGTTGAGTTTCTGAAGTTGAACCCTCCGGAGTTCGAAGGCAGGACCACGCCGGATAAGGTGATGGACTAGGTCGCAAAGATGGAGAGCTTGTTTAGCTTTGCTTCAATACCTGCGAATAAGAGGGTGGCGTGTGCAGATATGCAGCTGCGGTTACGTGCACACGATTGGTGGAAAATTAAGAAAGCAGATCTAGCCACCAAGCATCAGGATGGTAAGATCACTTGGGGAATGTTCAAGGAAGCATTCCTCGCACAATATCTTCCACCAGCTTTCATACAGAGGAAAGAAGACGAGTTTACCGAACTTAAGCAAGGGAACATGTCCGTCGAAGATTATGAGTCAGAATTTTCCAAACTTGCTAAGTTCACTAGCTCGATGATTCCTGACGAGGGAGCGCGCACACATCTGTTCATAAAAGGCTTAAACAATAATCTGAGAAAAGATGTTATGAACCGGGAGTGCAAAACATACATACAAGCCTTTGAGGCAGCGGTGCAGAATGAGCAGTTCACCACGAAGTATTCCAGAGAAGGCATCTGCTCCTCGAAACCCTCCTGCAAAACGATACCAGAACGGTGAGAGGAAGGCCGATATAGAGAAATAGGCCGATGCAAGTGAGAACTGCAGAAAAGTGTGCAGTTTCTGTGGCTGTCAGGGTCACACCAGAGAGATTTGTCGTTTCCTCCACAAACTATGCTTTAAGTGTGGGCAACCCGACCATGAATTACGTGATTGCCCAAAGAGGAAATCCACTGAGAACCCAGGGGATGATGCAGGTGTACAAAATCATACCCCTCCGGGTCCTGCTCATGATCCAGCTGATGAAATAAGAAGGCCAAGAGTGTATCAGCTGAACATAGAACGTGATGAGAGTGGGCACGATGTTGGTGAGTCTGATTCCTTTGAACTCTTGATGCTTGATCCTTGCCTCCTTGATTTGTTAAGTTTCGAGGACGAAACTTCTTCTCAGTGGGGTAGTATGTAATGCCCCACTCCGAACGGTTACTTATGGAACACTATGCTGCTTCGACTCGGTTGAGAATCGAGTCTCGGGGAAACCTTACCGCCAAATCAACACGGACGAAGTGCAATGAACCCTTCGAATTAATCGAACGACTTCTATTGAAATAAGTCCAAGAATTTTCGTTGGTTGCTTTGCTTCTTGGTTTTGTGTTGCTTTGTGTTTTGAGTTGCTTTCGATGACTTGGTTTTCATGATTTTGCCTTCTCGCTTGCGCGTTCTTTTCGAATCGTAAGGGAAAGAGATCGAAGTATGCTAACCAAGTATTGTAGCATTTTCAGGACGCATAACCAAAAAGTGAACGTCGCTTAAGGCTTCCCCATCCTCTCGTCCGATTCATTCGGTGAGTGGTTTAGGCCCTTCGATGAATCTTTCAGTTCACATGCCTAAATGAAATAATCTCTAGTTCACTAAATGTTGCCTCACTAAAAAGATAAGCTAAAGAAATGAACTGCATGCTGCTATAAATATAGTTCTGCTTTACTTCAATTGAATGTTGTCCCTTACTCACTTGTTGCATCACTATATCGTGCATAAAACCTTCATGGTTAGTGTTTGTGACTTGTGTAAAAGAATGAATGAGAATAGTCTAGTGGCCCGCCCTGATGTTCCGGTCCTACGGGATCTAGGGGGGTGTGGCTATTAGATTGTTATATGCTTGCTAATATTGTGCATCCTAAGAGTTTGATTGATAAATTTTGCTTGCCATGCATGGGTCTCGGACAACTTGTGCACAAGGTAATAGTCTCTCGATCGGTTTCTGGAGCACTGGGAATCGGTCGGTCCGGAAAGGATTGTGAGAGCACCCTGATATTTCGGTCCTACGGGATCTAGGGGGGTGTTGTTGTCCATCAATGGGGAAACTCATGTACCGTCATATAGATAGGGCGCATGCTAGGTTTACCTTCTTGCGTACCTATCATTTTGACACCAAAAGATTGATACATAAGTTTATGCATATATGCAAATTGTGGCTAACTTGTGTATCTACTGCAGGGATAACCGCTCGACCGTGGGTAAGAATTATCATATGCATATGCTATATATCGTCTATGTTTCCTTACATGAATTATTAAAAAGAAACTAGACAACCAGAAAGATCACCTAATAATGCTAACTTCATCTGCTTACTTAGTGTGGATTTTTAAGGTGAGTTTGGCCACGGTTGCTTACCAGTACATGTGGTAGTACTGACCTACGTTTGTGGGCAGATATCCAGGTACTGGAAGCTAGAGTTTGGCAAGCATCTTGAATCTGAATCAGCGTGTGCGCACCCTTCCCTAGGACTGTGTTCATGCTGCTTCCTCCGTTGCTTTTCTCTCCAGTGGACTACTCCTCTTCTGCTAGATATTTTATTATTTTGGTCCTACTACAAGGATGTAATATAGTGGGCGTTGTGGCTAATTTTGGGAATGTAAAAAAAAGAGTTGTAAGCCTTCTAAGGCATATTTTGTAACTCAGCCAAGCAAGCACTTTGTAATCCAAATCTTCAGTTTTTAATAAAATAAAAGTATTTTGTGTGCTATCAAATGTGTTCAACTTGGTTCTCTGCATTTACTCTGTGCCTATATATGTATATTTTCGTCTAACTTGTGTCTTGTGCAGGTAAGTTGCCTGGTGCAAGCGCAACTTAGGCTTGCACGACATCGCGCCCAAGCGAGGAAGAATAGTTCCGTAGGGACCAAGCGAGGACGATAGGCCCCTACGGGATCGGGGCGCGTGAGGTGGTATCAGAGCACGGCTTTACGCCCTTGGCCTCTTCAAATATCGTTTTCAAAAATGATATAAGTTTTCAAACGGTTTCAAAAGTCCCGAATTTCAAAAATTGATTTTGAATCTATAAGAAGTAAATCGAGAGTATGAAAGGTCCCTAAGAGTGTGAAAAATCCAACGTCTCATGCAACAAGTCCATAATACGTTATGGGACTAATGCAAGCTACTCTCTTTTGCAGCAAAGATGACAAAAATAGGTGCTAGTAACCCTGAGACATCGCGCGCAACAAGCGTGAGCGATGATCAAATGAATAGGCTGATTCCAATATTTCAGAATCAAAATGATAGTCACGCTGCACAACAGGAACGATTTGAGACTCAGCAGCAACGAGCTGATGCTAGAGCCTTGGCACAACAACAGGAGCTTGACTCTCTGACTCAGATTGTGACAACACTAGTAGCACACAGTGGTGCATCAGGAACTGCCTCAACACCTGTGACTGCCCCGACCATGCCTCAAGAAGCAGGATTAGCAGAAACTAACGAGCCTCGTCGTGCGGCCGGAAAGTCTACCTTTAAAGGTGCTGAGTTTCTGAAGTTGAACCCTCCGGAGTTCGAAGGCAGGACCACGCCGGATAAGGTGATGGACTGGGTCGCAAAGATGGAGAGCTTGTTTAGCTTTGCTTCAATACCTGCGAACAAGAGGGTGGCGTGTACAGATATACAGCTGTGGTTACGTGCACACGATTGGTGGGAAATTAAGAAAGCAGATCTAGCCACCAAGCATCAGAATGGTAAGATCACTTGGGGAATGTTCAAGGAAGCATTCCTCGCACAATATCTTTCGCCAGCTGTCAGACAGAGGAAAAAAGACGAGTTTACCGAACTTAAGCAAGGAAACATGTCCGTCGAAGATTATGAGTGGGAATTTTCCAACTTGCTAAGTTCGCTAGCTCGATGATTCCTGACGAGGGAGTCCACACACATCGGTTCATAAAAGGCTTAAATGATAATCTGAGAAAAGATGTTATGAACCGGGAGTACAAAACATACATACAAGCTTTTGAGGCAGCGGTGCAGAATGAGAAGTTCACGCCACGAAGTGCTCCAGAGAAGGCACCTGCTCCTCGAAACCCTCCTGGAAAATGATACCACAACGGTGAGAGGAAGGTCGATACAGAGAAACAGGCCAATGCAAGTGAGAACCGCAGAAAAGTGTGCAGTTTCTGTGGCCGTCAGGGTCACACCAGAGAGATTAGTCGTTTCCTCCACAAACTATGCTTTAAGTGTGGGCAACCCGACCATGAATTATGTGATTTCCCAAAGAGGAAAGCCACTGAGAACCCAGGGGATGATGCAGGTGTACAAACTCATACCCCTCCGGGTCCTGCTCTTGATCCAGCTGATCAAATAAGAAGGCCAAGAGTGTATCAGCTGAACATAGAACGTGATGAGAGTGGGCACGATGTTGGTGAGTCTGATTCCTTTGAACCCTTGATGCTTGATCCTTGCCTCCTTGATTTCTTAAGTTTTGAGGACGAAACTTCTTCTCAGTGGGGTAGTATGTAATGCCCCGCTCCGAACGGTTACTTATGGAACACTAAGCTGCTTCGACTCGGTTGAGAATCGAGTCTCGGGGAAACCTTACCGCCAAATCAATACGGACGAAGTGCAATAAACCCTTGGAATTAATCGAACGGCTTCTATTAAAATAAGTCCAAGAGTTTTTGTTGGTTGCTTT
The DNA here is from genome assembly GCA_036927795.1 of Iris macrosiphon. Taxonomy (NCBI): domain Eukaryota; kingdom Viridiplantae; phylum Streptophyta; class Magnoliopsida; order Asparagales; family Iridaceae; genus Iris; species Iris macrosiphon. The sequence continues at coordinate 35,521,811 of JAYESA010000001.1, read as the reverse complement.
GCTTCTTGGTTTTGTGTTGCTTTGTGTTTTGAGTTACTTTCGATGACTTGGTTTTCATGATTTCACCTTCTCGCTTGCGCGTTCTTTTTGAATCGTAAGGAAAAGCGATCGAAGTATGCTAACAAAGTATTGTTGCATTTTCAGGACGCATAACCAAAGAGTGAACGTCGCTTAAGGCTTTCCCTATCCTCTCATTCAATTCATTCGGTGAGTGGCTTAGGCCCTTCGATGAATCTTTCAGTTCACATGCCAAAATGAAATGATCTCTAGTTCACTAAATATTGACTCACTAAAAATATAAGCTAAAGAAATGAACTGCATGCTGCTATAAATAGAGTTCTGCTTTACTTCAATTGAATGTTGCCCCTTACTCACTTGTTGCATCACTATATCGTGCATAAAACCTTCATGGTTAGTATTTGTGTCTTGTGTAAAAGAATGAATGAGAATAGTCTAGTGGCCCGCCCTGATATTCCGGTCCTACGGGATCTAGGGGGGGTGTGGCTATTAGATTGTTATATGCTTGCTAATGTTGTGCATCCTAAGAGTTTGATTGATAAATGTTGCTTGCCATGCATGGGTCTCGGACAACTTGTGCACAAGGTAATAGTCTCTCGATCGGTTTCTGGGGCACTGGAAATCGGTCGGTACGGAAGGGATTGTGAGAGCACCCTGATGTTCCGGTCCTACGGGATCTAGGGGGATGTTATTGTCCATTAATAGGGAAACTCATGGACCGTCATATAGATAGGGTGCATGCTAGGTTTACCTTCTTGCATACCTATCATTTTGACACCAAAAGATTGATACATAAGTTTATGCATATATGCAAATTGTGGCTAACTTGTGTGTCTGCTGCAGGGTTAACCGCTCGGCCGTGGGTAAGAATTATCATATGCATATGCTATATATCGTCTATGTTTCCTTACATGAATTGTTAAAAAGAAACTAGACAACCAGAAAGATCACCTAATAATGCTAGCTTTATCTGCTTACTTAGTGTGGATTTCTAAGGTGAGTTTGGCCACGGTCGCTCACCAGTACATGTGGTAGTACTGACCCACGTTTGTGGGCAAATATCCAGGTACTGGAAGCGAGAGTTTGGCAAGCATCTTGAATCTGAATCAGCGTGTGCGCACCCTTCCCTAGGACTGTGTTCGTGCTGCTTCCTCCGTTGCTTTTCTCTCCAGTGAGCTACTCCTCTTCTGGTAGATGTTTTGTTATTTTGGTCCTACTACAAGGATGTAATGTAATGGGCGTTATGGCTAATTTTGGGAATGTAAAAAAAAAGAGTTGTAAGCCTTCTAAGGCATATTTTGTAACTCAGCCAAGCAAGCACTTTGTAATCCAAATCTTCAGTATTCAATAAAATGAAAGTATTTTTTGTGCTATCAAATGTGTTCAACTTTGGTTCTCTGCATTTACTCTGTGCCTATATATGTATATTTTTGTCTAACTTATGTCTTGTGCAGGTACGTTGCCTGGTGCAAGCGCAACTTAGGCTTGCATGACATGGCGCCCAAGCGAGGACGAATGGTTCCGTAGGGACCAAGCGAGGACGATCGGCCCCTACGGGATCGGGGCGCAATATTCGGTCAGCACATCACGAAGCCGTCCGAGGACCAATAAATAGATATCTACTGTAGGAGTATTCCAAGACACATGCTCGAGAATAAAGGTTAGGAGTATCCATACCTCCCCAAATAAAGCTTCAATTGGAACTGGGGGTAGCAGTCACCCGGTGTTCTATGACAATCCATCCTTCCAAGATGTCACGCCCCAGTCCCAAAATACGTAGGACTAGGAATACGTAACACGCTAGCCGTATGTATACGAACTCCAATATATGAAAACCATATACACACGTACGCTGTACATGAATATCCAATCCACAGTGGTAATATACTGTCACAACAAGTCACACGCAATTTTATATCTCATCCACAGCACAAATAATAGATAAAATGGAAATCAATAACTGAATATCAAATAAGTAGTCTCAAAGTATGATAGTCGGATGGAAACAAATCCGCTGCAAATCGACTATAATAAAGTACTAAAGAGAGAAGAGAATAAACTCTAATATAAGAATAAATGTCTCGAAAAGAATAGCAACTATAATATCTAAACTGCTACAATGAATCACATATAATCAGAAGGTAAGATTGCCTCAGACTGATAGGTAGCGTCAGGTCCAGGTCCATACTCCTGCGGATACTCCTGCTCATCTATATCTGGAAAGGGACCAGGTCCTCAGAGGGACGTAAGAAGATACAAAAAACATATGCCAATAAAGTACTGAAATGTAAATATCCATTGGGGTCGCCTAACCGTCTAAGTGAATGCAGTTAAGAACACCTTTCCCCACAAGTGAGCTATCTGGCTGAAAACTGGGATTTGGCATGGTTCTCTATTGGAGATCCAGGGGCCTAAAAAGGCACGACGACTTTCGAACGCCGGAGGCCCGCCTGATAATAATATAATATATAGTGGTCATCACCGTCCGTATCTCCAGCGAAGAATCCGGCCGCACAATAGAAAAAGTGTAAAGGAGCTCAAATGCGGTACTTGTTGTTCTCCCCATCCAATGCTCTAAGCATGTCATGTCCATGACACGATAAACCTCTAATAACCGCCAGGTCTACTAGCATGCAAAGTTTCTATTGGCAGTTATCCCTATCCGTCGCACGACCTATACGTACCAGTGGCCAGCCGAGTACGCAAGTCCGTGTCCTACATGTGACTCACACTCGTGTAAGAATAGTGTCATGGACAATGAAACATAAATGCCTCATGAAGATGGGGTAGTCTTATAAAGTAGGTCCAATGTAAATACATAAATAAAAATATAGTACGACGACACCGTCATTGCATCCAAGTTTTCTTGGACGCGCAGTTTATATAGCAGTTAAAATAAATAAACTAAAATAAACAGAAATAAACATGCATGCCTCATATGAAATGTAAATACAGTACAATGGCAAGGTATACTTGCCTGGCAAGAAATCTGTAAAGTGTACGCGCCCAAATATCAAGGACACGGAACCTGTAACTAAGGCCTCCGAACAAACGTCTCCGGATGCTGAAATAAACATCACCAACATTTCCGGAATGAGCAAAATAGCTAAACAGCACTTCCCTTTCGTCCAATTTGGACACAGGGGTAAAACGGTAATTTCGGGTAAAAGTGGGGTCCACGTGTGGCCCACTTTGCACCGAAAAGCGTGCCAAGGGTAACAGTCTGTAAATGGGATGAACTATACGTCAAATAACTCTAAATGTCAATACGAACCCAACGGTATGTCCAAATGTGGATTCCAATGGGACGAACACAATTTTGTCCAAAAAGTCAACTATAGGGCCCGCCAATTGGCGATCTGGTCAACCATCTCAGAATTGCGTGAAAATTGGGTCACAGGACCAGCACGTTACCACGAGTCTAGTGGCGTAAGTTTCGTCACAATCTAACAAGCGGGAAAAAAATGCGTGCGACTTCCACAAAAGTTGCGATACGGGGTGTGTCCGCGGATACGGACTGATTTCGGCGTGCACACGCGTCCGAATCAGTTTTTACAAATTTTTACGAGTCCGGTTACGCTGCGTGCACCATTCGGTACACTTGGTACACGGCGGGGCGGTCCCGTTTGGCGGGGCACGCTCCGTTTCCCAACTTTTGGAAATCTAGAAAAAGTGGGTTCGCGGGGTTTTGTGACGAATTTAATTCTGTCCACAACAGTTAATAATCTAAGGTTATTTAACAGAAAATAAACTAGGTCAAGTGTTCTACACATACGAAAAAGAATCATCGAATTCGGATCTCTGTGGTGGGAGATACGAACTCGGCAACATGGGTGGTCACCGCAGTTTTCTGCGATCTCAGAATTGGGTCTGTTTGTGCCAACTTGGGCGCTATTTTTGCCTATGGGTATACGTTATTCGAGGTCTACTATCATACAAATATGGAAGAGGGTTAAGGGGTGAGCATACCGGTGAAGACGGAACGACGTTTGGTTGAGCGAGTCAACGGGAAGTAACTCCGGAACGAAGGTACCTCGTGTGGGAATCTGCAGTGCGCGGGGTCGCAGTCGTCGGGATTGGTTTGTACGGCCTGACGGGGTTCTCTGGCTGCGGTGGTGGCTCTCTCTAGGTCTAGATGAGAAGAGGAGGGTCTGGAGATTTTAGGTTAGGGTTTTTATGAAATAATATATATATATATATATATATATATATATATATATATATATATATATATATATATATATATATATATATATATATATATGAATTTGAATAGGGGGAGAGAAAGAATGGTTCGGGTCCGCAAGGGGGGGGGGGCGTTGGTGCTGCTGGCTCGTGGAATTGGAAAAGTAGAATAGGAGTGCTTTGTTTTGTTGCTGAAGTTTCTAAGTTTTGTGGAATAATAGTTTGCTAGTTTGCTAGCTAAGTGGAATAATAGTTAGTATTATTAGTATAGTTATTATTATTAGTTTTATTAGTTTATTAATAATTCTTTTCTTTTCTTCTTCTTCTTCTTATATATATATATATATATATATATATATATATATATATATATATATATACTCATAAGAAAATTTATAGATTAGAATAATGCACACCGTTCTCATCGGGGCATACGATTTTTTTGATGGTCCCATAAATCCTCTAAGTGCCCGAACACCTAAAATAAAAATTATTAAAAATATATTTCTCCTATTTGCCACTAATTACTATAATTAAATTAATAATTAATAAATAAAAGGGTATATACGATTTTTTTAGGATAGTTCTCATCGGGGCAGCGCTCCCCCAATCTCCCACAAGCTCAATCATCCCCGTTGAACGTGAATCACCACGTTGCAGCGCTCCCGCAGGACAATCATTCTCATCGGGGCATGATGCCGTACGAGCCTGGAGTTACGCTCGCACAAGGCGATAAAACATTACATCGAAACGACCAAGTTGCAACGAAAGTCAAGCATTGTGTACCAAGCACACATCAGAGTATACGCAGCGAAGCTCTCGATAGGGTCCAATGAAAATACCACAAAGGAGAATACCACAAAGGTGATGCAATACACTTGCTATTTCTCTTGCTATTTCTCTAGCCAACAAAGGTACTTACTGTTCATACATCATGTCCCGTATAACCAAGCAGCGCCACTACACCCGCGTATCTGAAAAATAATACCCACAAACGTGGGTCAGTACACAGCCGTACTGGTGAGCGGGTTAACCCACTCGTCTAAACCGACACTAAGTAGAATAGTGAATGCAAACCGTTATATGGTGATCTTTCTACTTGAATCCTAGATTCATTTTATGGTAAAGGTATGACATGTTAAGAAAAACTGTAAAGCAGGTTAAACATGCAAGCATTCAACTCAAGTCTATATACAACATATATATCCAACTCGAAGGAAACTAGTATGCAAACCATCCTACTCAAACCCAAGCAACGCAAAAACCTATCGAACCACAATCCAAGCCTCAATATCCATCCTCAAACCAAGCCACAATCCAAGCCTTATAATCCAATCTTTGATATGCACACTCTTGCCGAGGCATGGTGGCCGCCGCCTACATGAAAAGCACAAAGCAAACCCAAGCAAAGCAAACCAACTCTTATCTATATGAAGTCACTGGCCAAGCCATAAAGGACTGATCAACTGCAGTTCTACTCGATCCAGCGCTGAGTAGCTAGCCTACCTGGTCGCATCGAACTGACGGCACCACGCCCAAGGCACGTTACCATTTATTTCCTCCATGGCCGAACGAGTCTGGTGCCCCGGAGCATATCTCGTTCGAGGAAACAAATTCATATGTGCAACAGGTTGTCCGTGACCAATGCAGACACCTAGTAGGTATGACGAGAGAATCGAATATTCTCATCCTACCAAACGATCTTAGACTCATCCAACCAACTATCCATAATTATTATTCAACTTATATCCCGAGGCACCATCTCAAGTTATCCCCATGGGCACTATGTCACTTCGACACAATGCTCCAATTGGTGCAACACCCCTCGCTCAGAAAACTCTGTGGCATAATGCCCCAACTGTGGCACAATGCCCTCACCAATGCAGTTGTCTGGTTTTAAACCACAACTGCACGCTTTGCATAACAAAGTGACCAACTTGATACTCGTGTATGGATGCACGCTCACTAGCTCGAAGTACCTCGATGTTCCAACCCAGATGATCCACTCAAGCTCTAACTGCCTACTCAAGCTCCAACTGCCCAACGTAAAACCAACTCAAGACATAAATCATATCCAACCAAACGACGTACACTCTATGCACACCACATTATAGTGATTTTCAAGTTCTAGTCCAAGTGTTCAAGCCATTACGTGTGTTTCATATTATTAGGCATGAGGGAGTAGAGGAGAAGGGACAGAGCCCACTCACCGAGTCTGATTCCATTAAGCACCCTGTCTTGCCGATACGCTCGATCTCTTGAACCCATGGTCTGATGCAAAGCATGATCTACTCAATTGGTATGACCGTACGAGCAGACCGTGCTCTCCAAATTATCCGATCGATCGGACTAAGAAAGACGATATTATCGCTCCAATCCCGCTATCCCAGTACTGCTCTGAATGAACGTCTGATTCCATCGAAATCCGCTAGTGATCTGCACATGAAACCAACTTAAATCAATACTTGTTTCCAAATCCAACAAATCAAAATATAACCAGCTATTGCCTCATTCAATCTGACTCAGTGTAATGCACTGTGCGGTTGCGGGATATTACACTAATGGTGCACTTCGACCAACAAGCATTCGATGAAATACTCTTCGGGGATAGCACGAGTCATTCTCCAAGGCTAGCAAAGCCTAAGAAGATCCACAGGACATGGGTAGCAAATGTCACTATGTCTCATCTAATTGAGGAGCATGTACTCTCCGCTTCTCTCCCTGTTGTTAAAAATGCACATAACTCGTTCACCCAGGCTGACCCTGTCCATGCGATAGTCGAGGCTGTAATAAAATATGCTCAGTGCCTAAACACTGGCAAACAAAATACTACGATGCTAGAAATACGGGTGCTGAGGTACGTTATATGCGACAATAGCATAAGCCGCATAGGAAGAACCATACAACATCGGTCAGCAACCGCTGTAAAATGGCCATATGCTTCATATCCATCAGCCTAACTAGACCTAACATATTCATATTAAGAGTTTTTCATTTATTTAAATCTCTACATGCTTTATAAATATTACATGGTTCAAATCCTAGTTTAAATATCTAGTTTTCCATTTTATGAAACCGTATCTTGCATATCTTTTGTGCACTTTATTTAAATTAAAATAATTAATTATATAATAGGCCAAGGATCATTAGAAGTCTAACAAACCCTCATGGATTCTTAAACACGAGTCCTTTTTGGGCCCAATACAACTCCAAGCAACCAACACCCAAAAGCCCAAGCAACAAGTATATATAAACATGCAACCCTCTCCTCTACCTAGCCCTAGCCGCTTCTCCTCTCTTATGAACGACCACAACAGAAGCCCCCTCCCTTTTTAACATCTCCTCTTTCTCCTCTTCCTTCCCCACACCTTCATGCACCTCCACGAGCACTCGAAGGCCGACCCTAAGGCCAATCTTTCACCCGAATACCCCCATATTAGGTCAGTGCTACTTCTACTTATTTCTACTATAAATAGCGATCAAAACCCCTCCAAAACCCTATTTTATTTATTTATTTGAATTTTCCTAGGACCCCGTCAAGTGGCATAATGTTTGGAGTCCGTTTGGTACTCCGTTTGGCCATAGGGGCGAAGAAGGTTTCCGCCGTAATCGCGTACGCGTAAGTTTTCCAACTTCAAATCTCCTTCTTATTTTTCATGAAATAAAACTCATGTAGAACCATACTAATGTTAGTTAGTGATTAGAAATATTTCAATGCATGTAAAACCATATTTGTATGTACAAAACTGCCCCTAGTTGTTGAACAATCTACACACGGACACAATGCATCAATACTAGTTGTAGTTCTTTGAAGGTTGCCATATTTTGACTATAAAAATAAATTATAAAATTTAATATATTATAATTACATAATATTTAATGTATTATTTTATTATTTAATGATTTTTTGATGCAAATAGGGTAGTTGCATGCATAAACTATGTGGCGTAGTTGCTAGGAATCACTAGTTGTCGCCCGTAGAGACTTTTTGCATGCAATGATATTGGGTTGGTTATTTTTGTATAATTATAAATAATTTTAGAAATAATAGTTTTTAATAATTAATGATTTAAAAATATTTTTAAAAATATTTAATGACTAGTAATATTCTGGTGTGTAGCTATTTGCATGTGCAACCAATATAGAATTAATAACTAGATAATAACCTAATTTAACTAAAAAATTAGAATCTAATTAGTGTAATAATTAATTGGTAGGTGTTCGAGACATTTCTGTGGAGAGCTCCGGATCAGACTTGTTGTGCTCGCAGTTTAGCTCGGAAGGCAAGTACACCTTGCTTAATTATATTATTCAGTTACATTATGCCTAGTTGTTATTTGTTAGTTGTGTGCACGCATCTTAGAGTAGTAGACTTACCTGATATATTATGAAGGTACGTGATATCTTCTGACCTGACAGTTGTTCTACATGTTCACTGAGTGAGAGAGAGTGTATGGACTAGCGTGTTGACTGGCCATTGTACGTGAGTTTGTGTCTTGTATTAGTAGATGATGTTAGTTTAGTTTTCTTGATTTTATTGACGTTATTGCATTATTCCTACACCGCGTATACGGTTCGAATAGTACATTGGGAGGAGAGAATCTACTAGTAAGCGTATGGGATTTCTGTTTCTTACTGTGTAAATGGTGTACCCCCGAGTTCCGTTAAACGCCTGGTGGGATATATGGTTCTTCGATTTCTTTCCTCTCATGCGTCACTAGAGATGTCTCGAGTGCATATCACAAAGATGATTTAGTTACCTTATTTATTGTTTACTGCTTTACTTTTATGCATGTCAATTTCTTGTGTACTTGTTATGTCCTTCGGAGGATCTGATATCTTTTTTAGATCCAGAAGAGCACTTGTACCCGACAGACTATGGAGTTGGAGATTTTGCTGACGAGAAACTTGAGGTGGAGCCACAGGAGTTTCCTTGAGCGTTATGGTTGATAGTTGCTTAGTGTCTTGGGTGTCCTTATCTAGTTAGCTGGCACCTGGACAATTTTATTATTGTCTAGTTGTATTTTCTTTCAATATTCTTTCATACTTATATTTTATGGATTTTTCTCCACTAGACTTTATTTTATAGTGGATTCTGAGACTTTATCTATTCATTCAGTTTCTTATCCGGTGATATTTATGGATGAGACTAGATTATTACTTGCCTATGATATTGTGACTTAATTATACTCTATAGCCTACTACGACTGGTTAGGTCCATTAAATTGGGTTCCTATTCTTGTTCGTATAGCTGGCATGTGTACGTATGCCTGGCCCTACGTATTTTGGGACTGGGATGTGACACTACTACCTCAGTAGAATGATGGCCTACGCAGAGCACAGGAACAACCGCATTGAGAAGGAGTACCTCGCTCTGATCTTCGCCATTCAGAAGACTTGACATTACATGGTAGGACAAACCATCCAATTGACCTCGCGAGTTAATCCTTCAGGGTCCTTATGACTAATCCCGGAGCACTCAACTCTCTCCTAGCCACAAGGACAATATTGTTGTCGCCGTATGACATAGTATTTATCCCATAAAAGGCGATCAATGTGTCACGACCCGCACCCGATGTAAGGGTACTAGTCGGAAACAACGCCCAGCCTACGCCGCAGAATCGGCGGTAGAACGCTGTCTAGATAATCTATCTAACAATATAATGAACCACCAATAATGATAGTATACTCAATCACAGAACTAAGATAGAAATGAGCACAAATCAGATAAAGAATAGAATAGTCATAATACAACTCATAGTCTAAAATAATACATCAATGAGTCTGAAGAAGTAATAAAATAAGCTGGAGACAAATTCAGTACAAAGAATACTACGAAGCTACAACTCCAGGGTCAACTGTCTCAGTTGGTATAAGTTCCTCTTGAGACAGGGTCTCAGAATCTAAACCCACAATATCCTGGGGTCCATAATAGGTAGGGTACTACTCCTCAGTGTCATCTGGAAAAATATATCCAGTCAGGAAAGGAGCAGAGTACATCTCTAACAGCAGTTCTAATCAATGATAAAAACTATGTAACAGTAAATAGCTGTGGATAAATAAGATACACAATAGATACAAGAGATATATATACAATAAGGAAATATTGGAAATAAATACGATAATGAACAATATGCCAATGAAACAAGAATACTAAATGACTAAGTGTGTGAGTACTAGCTTAACATGTGATCGGCTTGGGCAAGATGTAATACGGCCTGGCTAATCATACGTGCGGTGTATGATCAACACTATTCAGTAATAGGGATATTGATCACATATCTATACTAATACTCCCCACCCCGACTGGTATAATAGATCCAACCACGGTATGCTATGGCACGAGATTCCCCAAGAAGATAGCTAGTCTTCCCGAGAATCAGTATCTGTACATATACAAGATAACCAATGAAACAATACTTGCACCATATACACCATATACCAAGGAATAACATCTCATGACGAGATTCGGATATACCAATCCGTGTAACCATAGTGTCAAGAGAACATGGATATCTACACTAGATACAATGAACATAGAGGATATCATAAATGAGAAACTATCAGAGAATGTACTCGCCTGAAGTCCAATGAATAGTCTCACAGATGTCTGACTTGGTGTCTCGAAGACCTAGATATGGAATACAACACCAATACAAGGTCCCGAAAAGAGAACAAGTTAAACTAGTAAACTTCCAGGTCAATAAGTCAATTCTAAGTCAAAAGTCAACTATCGTCAACTCTAAGTCAACTATGGTCAACTATGGTCAAACCAAGGTCAACTATCTATTTCTAGGTTGCACAAGTCTAACACAAAAATCTTGGGTCAAAATACTAAAATCTAAGTCATAGAAAACACATCCTAAAATATTAGGATACCGTATCTCCGGATACGTGAATCCAAGGTAAACCTCATAATACATATATATCAACAATAATGTATAATAATATAGAATATTACTTACAAACAAATAGGAACCATGGTTTTGAACCAACTTGGTATCCACACAAAGTCACAAACTTGATACCCAAACCCCGTATCTTGAGTATCCCACTTACTTTGGTTTCCACAAGGTAATACTCAATACCTTGATATAGTAATTACCCTCATCAATAATATAATATATATATATATATATATATATATATACTAATATTATACAAATAAGAAATATAGCAATACTAGTATTATATCTCAATATTAATACATATATATATATACATATATATATATATAAATATAAGATATAAAGAATATACTAATAAACTGCCTAATTGTCACTGAAAGCAGTGTTGAAAAACACTGATTTTCAGTTAACAGACTTTCAGTGACAGTTCAGGCTGTCACTGAACCGCCGTCGCTACTGCTGCTGCGTTTTACACTGCTGCCTCCGCTTTGGTGACGGTTTTCAACCGTCACCATACCGACCATCGTCGCTGCTGCTTTACTTCCCGCCCGCTGCTGTTGTTATTAATGACAAAATCTGTCATTAATTTCCGCCACCATTGCAACAGCGGCTGCTGCTGCTTCCGGATATTAATGACAGAATCTGTCATTAATTGCTGCTGTCGTTAAAAAGAATAATAATATATATATATATAACCTATATATATCAATATATATATATAAATTAATTAAATAAATTTATACCTCTATATATATAATCCAAATGCATATAATATATATATATATCTATATAAATAAATACCAATAGCTATAATACACATCCTATATACTAATGTACATATTACAACATGGTTAAATACACACATACATAAATATGTTAATAAATATACATCCATACATATATATAAATAATCACATAATAACTATACATAATCTAATTACTTAATTAAACATACATATATATTTTATAAAACATTTTCATATATTTTATATTATAACATATATTTTATAACATGTATTAATGCATGTAGAAGAAAGCTACATATATATTTATACATTCTATTAGTACATATATAATACATAGATCTATGCTACAATAAATACCATAATAAATACTCTATAATACATATATAATATCTATATATATATACTTAATTATGATTCAAGAATTAAAGCACAAATAATTAGATCTACACATAAATACACCACAAATGGAGAGTATCACACCGTATCCCACTAGATCTAGGATACACATGTGACACGAGTCTACCACACATCCAATTGCACCCCGAAGGACACAAACAAGTCACATATATTATTTATGAACAAAATAAAGTGTCAAATATAGATCTATGTGTCCGTGTTAAAATACGACATGTACAAAGTTCCGTGTCGGAGGAAAAACCCCCAAAACAACACGTATCACCAAATTGTTGGGATACAACCTACATGTACCCAATTGTGGACACGACACTAGCCCCAAACACATAAACATATGCCAAAGTGATCTATAGGATCAATTGACACACACAACAAAAATTATTTTCGGAATTCTCCCAAAATTGACACAAAAAGCACCATAACTTTCTCCATAGGTCTCCTATGAACACAAAACCAAGTCCTATGGGTAGTACATACATATGGGTTGATTAAATCTCTGATTTAGAAGCTATTTTAAGGGGAAAAACTGAATTATACCTATTGGGAGATGGATTCCCAATGAAACCTCCAATTGAGATAAAATTGACTCCAAATTTTAGATCCTTGCTCCTCTTTGTAGATCTTTGCTTACTCCTTCTAGATCCTTGCTTCTCAAGTCTCTAATGGTGATTTGGGAAGGAATTGGAATAAATTTGGTAGGGAAATGAAATGGGAATGAAGAAAATTTGGTAGGAGGAAATTCTAGATCTAGATTTGAAATAAAAAAGCGGAGAGAGAATTTCCCCCCTCTTTTATATCGGCCGGCTCTTTCCTCTCCCTCAAGTAATTATAAAATATCCAATATACCCCTTGGGGCCTCTCATGAAGAAATAATTAAGGAAGGAAGCTTCTAGTCTAATGATTTAATTAATTTAATCCATCTTCTTAACAATGGGCTTTCTAATTGGGATAAGTCTAACTAATTAATTCATGTTGGTCCATGGGTCTAAACTAAACTAGTTAGGTCCACTAATACAAGTCCAAATTAAATAAATAATATCTAATAACAATTAAATAATACAACAAATAATTATTTACTATGCACAATATTAAATTAATTAGAAAAAGACTAAAATATGCTTTCCTAGAAAATGTGGTAGTGACAAGTCTACCCTCCTTAAAATAATTTCGTCCTCGAAATTCATAGATGAAAACTACCCCCAGAAATAACAGAACAGAACTAAAGAATCACAACTAACTATAGAAGAACATAACAATGAACATAACATAACTAGGAAATAACATACCTCTAGATACAAACAAATATGGATAACGCTCTCGTATTTCATCCTCTCTCTCCCAGGTAGACTCCCCCGGAGAGTGATGCCTCCATGTGACGCGCACCAAAGGAATAGTCTGGTTCCTCAGCACCTTCTCTCTTCGATCCAGAATCTCAACTAGCTGCTCTGGATGGCTAAGAGTAGGGCCCACCTCTATCTCCGAGTGATCCAATACATAACTAGGATCTGCCACGTATCGTCTCAACTGCGACACATGAAACACGTTGTGCACTCCCTCCAATGCAGGTGGAAAGTCTAGTCTATAAGCAACTGCACCGACCCTCTCTAGAATAGTGAAAGGTCCGATAAATCGCGGACTAAGCTTTCCGCCTCCACCAAAGCGAATCGTGTCTCGTGTCGGAGAAATCCTCAGAAACACCAAACCACCCACCTAGAATAAAACACCACCTTAAGAACTTAACCTATAACAACCAAGAACAAACACAAAACAAAATCTAAACTATACCTCAAACTCCAAAGGTCTCTGATGGCTATCGGCCCAATGCCGCTGTCTGTCCTGCGCCACTCAAAGTCTGTCTCTGATCAACTGAACCTTCTCTGCTGCATCCACAACCATCTCTAGCCCAAGCAAAACTCTCTCTCCAACATCGTCCCAAGACAAAGGAGTACGACACCTCCGACCATATAGAGCTTCAAAAGGTGACATCTCTATACTGGCCTGGTAACTGTTGTTGTAAGCAAACTCTACCAAATGGAGATGGTCCTTCCAAGAACCCCCGAAATCTAGTACACAAGTGCGCAACATATCCTCGAGAGTCTGGATAGTCCTCTCTGACTTCCCATCTGTCTGGGGATGATATGCAGTACTGAACTTGAGCTGAGTGCCCAAACTCTCCTGCAAACTCCTCCAGAAATAGGAAGTAAAACGACTATCTCGATCTGAGACTATGCTGACGGGAACTCCATGTATCCTAACGATCTGCCTCACATACATCTCTGCCAGCTTCTCCGTAGACAAACCCACATTGAAAGGCAAAAAGTGGGCCGACTTGGTCAACCTATCAACAATGACCCAAATTGCGTCTTTCCCTCCTGGAGATCGTGGAAGTCCGGACACAAAATCTATAGTAATGTGTTCCCACTTCCACTGTGGAATGGGTAATGGCTGAAGTAAACCTCCTGGCCTCTGCCTCTCGGCTTTCACCTGCTGGCACACTAAGCATCTGGATACAAACTGTGCCACTTCTCTCTTCATGCCATACCACCATACTCTCTCTCGCATATCCCGATACATCTTGTTAGCACCTGGATGCATGGAATACTGAGAGCGATGCGCTTCCTATAACACCTCTTCTTGCAACTCCCCACTAGGCACACACAATCTAACTCCATGCCTCAAAGATCTATCCTCTGCAATAATGAAATCATCTTCCAATCCTGCTCTCACCTGAGCTCTGATACTCCTCAGAGATACATCATCATACTGTGCTGCCTTGATCCTGTCCATCAAATCTGAGTGTATCTGTAGTTCCCATATCTGCATAGCACCACCAGGAACAATCACCTCAATGCCCAAGCTCTCCAAGTCCTCCAACAAATATCGATCCTGCGTCAAGAACATAGTTACCGGATACCTGCTCAAAGCATCAGCAACTACATTGGCTTTCCCAGGATGATATTGCAAAGAGATATCAAAATTCTTCATCAGTTCCAACCACCGACGCTGCCTCATGTTCAACTCCTTCTGCGTAAAAACGTACTTCAAGCTTTTGTGGTCTGTGAAGATCTCCAAACGCTCTCCGTACAAATAATGTTTCCACAACTTCAGAGTGAAGATGACTGCTGCCAACTCCAAATCATGGGTAGGATAGTTCTTTTCATCAGGACGTAATTACCTGGATGCATAGGCAATCACTTTCCTATGCTGCTGAAGAATACAACCCAAATCCTTCCCCGATGCATCACTATAAATAGTGAAACCTCTGGAACCTGATGACAATGTCAAAATAGGAGCAGACGTCAACCTCTTCTTCAACTCCTCAAAAGCAACCTGGCAATCCTCCGTCCAAACAAACTCTACATCCTTCCTTTTGAGTCTGGTCATCGGCTCGACAATCCTCAAAAAATCTTGCACAAACTTTCTGTAGTAGCCTGCCAATCCCAAGAAACTCCTGATCTCTGCTACCGAACTCAGAGTCTTCCAAGATTCCACTACTGAAATCTTCTTCGGATCCACTGAAATACCATCACCAGTCACAACATGCCCCAAGAACTCCACCTTGTCCAAGAAAAACTCACATTTGGACAACTTCCCATACAGCTTCTCCTTCCTCAGCACATCCAACACAATCCTCAAATGCTCTTCATGCTCCTCCGGTGTCCTCGAGTATATGAGTATGTCATCGATGAACACCACCACGAACTTGTCAAGGTACTGGTGGAACACCTTGTTCATCAAGTTCATAAATACCGCCGGTGCATTAGTCAAACCAAACGGTATCACCATAAACTCGTACTGACCATACCGAGTTCTAAACGCATTCTTCGGTATGTCCTCCGGCTTCACCTTCACCTGATGGTAGCCTGATCTCAAATCTATCTTAGAAAATACCTTCGCACCACTCAACTGATCAAACAGATCATTAATCCGTGGCAAAGGATACTTATTCTTGATAGTGAGATTATTCAAAGCCCTGTAATCAATGCACATGCGCACCGATCCATCCTTCTTTGGTACAAACAATACCGGGGCTCCCCATGGTGAAAAACTCGATCTGATAAACCCCTTTATCCTGTAATTCGTCCACCTGCTTCTTCAACTCGACCAGCTCACTATTGTTTACTCTATAGACATGCTACGAAATTGGTTCTGCACCTGGCACCAAGTCTATAAAAAATTCAACATCTCGATCTGGCGGCAATCCTGGCAATTCCTCAGGAAACACATCCAAGAACTCTGCTATCAACGGATGCGGCAACTCCTTGTCTTCCACCATAGCTCCACAAATAATGCCTTCTCCCTGCTCTACAGCTCCTCTAGCAAACTCAAACTCTGGCTCTCCTGGCGGACCAAACAAAACTCTACCTCCTCTACAATCTATGCTAGCACGGTGCCTACTCAACCAATCCATCCCGAGTACAATGTCGTAGCTCTGAAGTGGCATTACAAGTAGACACACACTCAACTCCCAACCTCCCAGAGTAACTCTTCGATCCTTGCAAATATCATTAACCAGGATAATGCCTCCCCCGATCATGATCTTGCAAGTCCTAAGCAAAGATTCAGCTACCAAACCATGCTTTAGAGCAAAAGAAACAGATACAAAACTATGGGAAACACCACTATCAAATAAAGCTAAAGCTGGAATGGAATCAAGAAGAATAGAACCTGCGATGACATCTCCGGTGGGTTCTTCCTCTTCGATGGTCATAGCAAACGCTCGTCCCTGTCGAGCACCTCCCTGCTGCTGATGCTGGAAAAACGTTGCTGCTGTATCGGAAGCGGTCCCCTCGGCTGTGCTGAAGGTGGTCTCATCTGTGCCCTCGGAGCTGGAGCTGCTCCCTGAACTGCACGACGAGGACACTCCCTCGATTGATGCCCTTCAGTACCATAATACAAACAAACTCCTAGCCTCCTCCTGCAAACTTCCCAGATGTGGCCTGGCTTCTTGCAGTAGTTGCATGAAGCTTGCTGTAACTGTCTCTGCTGCTGAGGTGCCTAGTGAAAAGGCACTCTAGCTGGAGTCTGGTTCTGCTGTGGCTGCTGGAAAGGTCTGGACTTAAAATGAGGACGTTTGGCAGATACTGCACTGCCGTTGGCCCCCAAAAAAGAATCATGGTCTCTCTTGGGCTTCAAATCCAAATCCCGCTCAACCTTGCATGCCTCTGCAAGTATCTCCGAATATGTCTCATAAAAAGACGGAATGAGAATCTTCACTTCCCAGTTTAGACCCTCACAGAAATGAATAGCTCGAACCTCCGGCTCTCTCACCAAATACTCTACAAATTGGCTCAACCTGTCGAACTCCGCAGCGTACTCCTCCACAGACATGCTTCCCTAACTGAGACTCTCAAACTGTCTCCCCAAGTCTAGCCTGTCCACCCGGGCGAAAAACTTATTCTTGAAGAGGTCCTTGAATACCTCCCAAGATTGTCCTGCGTCAACCAGAACCGGCTCATTCCTGAACCAAGTACGAGCGACGTCGAACAGTTAAAGTCCTACCACCTCAACCTTCAGATCCTCAGAAAGACGGGACACCCTCATAAGACGCTCAATGTCCTCGAGCCAATCATCAGCATAGACGATGCCCTCCGTCCCTTTGAAAACCCTAGGCTCCAGTTTATTGAAGTCCTGAATGTTGCCTGGCCGAAGCTGAGCAACCTGAGGAACAACCTGCTGCTAGACCGGAACTCCTCTCTCAACTACAACACGAGCAAGCTGATGAGCACTCTCAATGCCCTGCCGTAGAACGTCGGTCTGCCTCTGATGTGTCTCTGACTGAGCCCTCTGTGCCTCAAGCATCTCATGAAACAGTATAAACATCTGTGACGCCTCTGCTGGCACAGGAGTAGGAAGTGGAAGCCCCTCAGATACAGCTGGCACAGTCCTCTAAGTAGGTGGCGGACCTCCGAAAGCAGCTGACACTCCAATCACCGGAGAAGTGACTGGTGCAGGCCCTCGGGATGTTGCAGATCTCTCAGAAACTGCTCTTCTTTGCTGCGATCTAGTCTTAGGCGGCATCCTGAGACAAAGCGAAAGAAAGAATCAATATGGCACAAGATGTAAGACATCAAGGAAAGGACAGTTTAAGGGATCAAGTATCAATACCAAAGGAGAATAGTTGAATCAAAATTTTTTTCCTAGATGTGATTGAGTATCTCAGCCTATTTTCTATATCCTATCGCAGGCTCGCAGTAGTACAACTAAATTGTCGCACTACCACGATATCACATACTTTGTGAAGCTTGACCTACATGGGCCACCACCAAAAATGTGCCACGACCCGCACCCGGTGTAAGGGTACTAGTCGGAAACAACGCCCAGCCTACGCCGCAGAATCGGCGGTAGAACGCTGTCTAGATAATCTATCTAACAATATAATGAACCACCAATAATGATAGTATACTCAATCACAGAACTAAAATAGAAATGAGCACGAATCAGAGAAAGAATAGAATAGTCACAATACAACTCATGAGTCTAAAATAATACATCAATGAGTCTGAAGAAGTAACAAAATAAGCTGGAGACAAATCCAGTACAAAGAATACTACGAAGCTACAACTCCAGAGTCAACTGTCTCAGTTGGGATAAGTCTTTCTTGAGCCAGGGTCTCACAATCTAAACCCACAACATCCTGGGGTCCATAATAGGTAGGGTACCACTCCTCAGTGTCATCTAAAAAAATATATCTAGTCAGGAAAGGAGCAGAGTATATCTCTAACAGCAGTTCTAATCAATGATAAAAACTATGTAACAGTAAATAACTGTGGATAAACAAGATGCACAATAGATACAAGAGATATATATACAATAAGGAAATACTGGAAATAAATACGATAATGAACAATATGCCAATGAAACAAGAATACTAAATAACTAAGTGTGTGAGTACTAGCTTAACATGTGATCGGCTTGGGCAAGATACAATACGGCCTGGCTAATCATACGTGCGGTGTATGATCAACACTATTCAGTAATCAGTACTTTACACAATAGGGATATTGATCACATATCTATACTAATACTCCCCACCCCGACTGGTATAATAGATCCAACCACGGTATGCTATGGCACGATATTCCCCAAGAAGATAGCTAGTCTTCCCGAGAATCAGTGTCTGTACATGTACAAGATAACCAATGAAATAATACTTGCACTATATACACCATATACCAAGGAATAATATCTCATGACGAGATCCGGATATACCAATCCGTGTAACCATAGTGTCAAGAGAACATGGATATCTATACTAGATACAATGAACATAGAGGATATCATAAATGAGAAACTATCAGAGAATGTACTCGCCTGAAGTCCAATGAATAGTCTCACAAATGTCTGACTCGGTGCCTCGAAGACCTAGATATGGAATACAACATCAATACAAGGTCCCGAAAAGAGAACAAGTTAAACTAGTAAACTTCCAGGTCAATAAGTCAATTCTAAGTCAAAAGTCAACTATAGTCAACTCTAAGTCAACTTTGGTCAACTATGGTCAAACCAAGGTCAACTATCTATTTCTAGGTTGCATAAGTCTAAGACAAAAATCTTGGGTCAAAATACTAAAATCTAAGTCATAGAAAATACATCCTAAAATATTAGGATACCGTATCTCCGGATACGTGAATCCAAGGTAAACCTCACAATACATATGTATCAACAATAATGTATAATAATATAGAATATTAATTACAAACAAATAGGAACCATGGTTTTGAACCAACTTGGTATCCACACAAAGTCACAAACTTGATACCCAAACCCCGTATCTTGAGTATCCCACTTACCTTGGTTTCCACAAGGTAATACTCAATACCTTGATATAGTAATTACCCTTATCAATAATATAATATATATATACTAATATTATACAAATAAGAAATATAGCATTACTAGTATTATATCTCAATATTAATATATATATATACATATATATATATAAATATAAGATATAAACAATATACAAATAAACTGCCTAATTGTCACTGAAAGCGGTGTTGAAAAACACTGATTTTCAGTTAACAGACTTTCAGTGACAGTTCAGGCTGTCACTGAACCGCCGTCGCTACTGCTGCTGCGTTTTACACTGCTGCCTCCGCTTTGGTGACGGTTTTCAACCGTCACCATACCGACCGTCGCCGCTGCTGCTTTACTTCCCGCCCGCTGCTGTTGTTATTAATGACAGAATCTGTCATTAATTTATGCCGCCATTGCTACAGCGGTTGCTGCTTCTTTCGGATATTAATGACAGAATCTGTCATTAATTGCTGCTGTCGTTAAAAAGAATAATAATATATATATAACCTATATATATCAATATATATATATATAAATCAATTAAATAAATTTATACCTCTATATATATAATCCAAATACATATATAATATATATATCTATATAAATAAATACCAATAGCTATAATACACATCCTATATACTAATGTACATATTACAACATGGTTAAATGCACACATACATAAATATGTTAATAAATATACATGCATACATATATATAAATAATCACATAATAACTATACATAATCTAATTACTTAATTAAACATACATATATATTTTATAAAATATTTTCATATATTTTATATTATAACATATATTTTATAACATGTATTAATGCATGTAGAAGAAAGCTACATATATATTTATACATTCTATTAGTACATATATAATACATAGATCTATGCTACAATAAATACTATAATAAATACACTATAATACATATATAATATCTATATATATATATACTTAATTATGATTCAAGAATTAAAGCACAAATAATTAGATCTACACATAAACACACCACAAATGGAGAGTATCACACCGTATCCCACTAGATCTAGGATACGCATGCGACACGAGTCCACCACACATCCAATTGTACCCCGAAGGACACAAGCAAGTCACATATATTATTTATGAACAAAACAAAGTGTCAAATATAGATCTATGTGTCCGTGTCAAAATACGACATGTATAAAGTTCCGTGTCGGAGGGAAAACCCCCAAAACAACACGTATCACCAAATTGTTGGGATACGACCTACACGTACCCAATTGTGGACACGAAACTAGCCCCAAACACATAAATATATGCCAAAGTGATCTATAGATCAATTAACACACACAACAAAAATTATTTTCGGAATTCCCCCAAAATTGACACAAAAAGCACCATAACTTTCTCCATAGGTCTCCTATGAACACAAAACCAAGTCCTATGGGTAGTACATACATATGGGTTGATTATTCATGATTAAATATCAGATTTAGAAGCTATTTTAAGGGGAAAAAACTGAATTATACCTATTGGGAGATGGATTTCTAACGAAACCTCCAATTGAGATAAATTTGCCTCCAAATTGTAGATCCTTGCCCCTCTTTGTAGATCCTTGCTTCCTCCTTCTAGATCCTTGCTTCTCAAGTCTCTAATGGTGATTTGGAAATGAATTGGAATGAATTTGGTAGAGAAATGAAATGAAAATGCAGAAAATTTGGTAGTAGGAAATTCTAGATCTAGATTTGGAATGAAAAAGAGGAGAGATAAATTTCCCCCTCTTTTATATAGGCCGTCCCTTTCCTCTCCCTCAAGTAATTATGAAATGTCCAATATACCCCTTGGGACCTCTCATGAAGAAATAATTAAGGAAGGAAGCTTCTAGTCTAATGATTTAATTAATTTAATCCATCTCCTTAACAACGGACTTTCTAATTAGGTTAAGTCTAACTAATTAATTTATGTTGGTCCATGGGTCCAAACTAAACTAGTTATGTCCACTAATACAAGTCCAAATTAAATAAATAATATCTAACAACAATTAAATAGTACAACAAATAATTATTTACCATGCACAATATTTAATTAAATAGGAAAAGACTAAAATATCCTTTCCTAGAAAATGTGGTAGTGACACAAAGGCCAAACATTGACAGATTTCCTGGTGGCCCATAATGTACCGAAAACCTCGAAGCTCTACGAGGATATCCCAGATGAAGTAGCAGACTCAAACATGACCACAAGCAAAGAAGTCATTTGGCGAATGTTCTTCTACGTTGCTTCAAGAACATGGCCCAAATGCGATATTGTCGCTGGCGTTAGGATAGTACTGATTTACCCATATAATCTGGTCATTAATCACGCTTACTCACTCACTAAGTCATGCTCCAACAATGTGTTAGAGTACAACGCTCTCCTCATTGGGCTCTAACTCGCTAAACAAGTTGGAGTTGGCTACTTAGAGGCAGTGACTCCAAATTGATAGTGAATCAAGTCTGAGGTGAGTACGAAGTTCGATATGAAGACTTGATTCCCTACCACCAAGCTGCGCTCAATATTATCTGTACCTTTGATGGGTTCTTCATAGAGCATGTGCCTCGATTATAAAACATCGAGTTTGACGTCCTGGCCGGCCTCGCTAACTCCCTGGCAGTCCCGGTTAAAACCCATCAGCTGATCACTGTGGTCGGTCAAGAGCTGGTCTACCCAAAAAATAATCTCTATTTGTGCCTGAGCTACTCAGTAGAGACAAACACTAACTCCCAAGATTGGAGACTCCCATTCATTGACTACACAGTCTATAGAATTCTCTCCGAGAACCCAAAGGAATCCACTTCCATCAGAAGACGTTCCCTCCGATTCTATTATGATATGGTTACCAAAATACTATATCGCCGTTCCTACGACGGTATTCTGCTATGATGCCTACCGAATGCAGAAGCAAAGCAGGCTCTCCACGAGGCCAATGATGGGGTTTGCGGTGCCCATCAGCCCGAACCCAAGCTACAGGACCGTCTCAGGAGAATGGGTTACTATTGGCCGACAATGGTAGCGGATGTTATCGACTATAAAAGAAAGTGTCATATATGCCAAATCCATGCCGACTTCATCTACCAACCTTCGGAGTTCCTACATTCAACTGTTTTGTCTTGGCCATTCGAAGCCTGGGGCTTGGATATCATAGGACCGATCAGTCCACCTTCGTCTAAGGGACATCGGTTTATCCTCGATTTTACCGACTACTTCTCCAAGTAGGGAAAAGCCGTACCACCCGTTGAAGTCAAAACATCACATGTGATCAGTTTCGTCAAGCATCACGTCATATACCGTTTCAGCTTGCCAGAAAGGAACATCCATGAAAATGGTCCACAATTCGCAAGTCACGCTTTCTACCTGTTTTGCGACAAAAACCAAATTCAGAATATAGCCTCAACTTCCTATAACCTACCAGCAAATGGTATGGCGAAAGCACTCAACAAGACCATCATAAAGATACTCAAAAAGTTTGTGTCATCCAATAAGGCGACTATAATAAGAAGCGGGGTGAATATCTCTGGGCTTTTCGAACAATGGTCCGGACGCCGACCTGTAGCACTCCATTCTACTTGGTCTACGGGAGCGAAGAGGTCCTCCCCCTCGAGGTCCAAATTTCCTTGCTCCGAGTGGCTCTCTCCAATCATCTAACTGTCGACGACAATCACTACCTACGACTACAATAGTTAGAAGCACTTGACGAGAAACGTCTCTTAGTTCAACCGCGCATTAAGTTGTACCAAGCACACAACTCATGAGCCTTCAACAAACGGGTTAAGAAGAGGACTTACCAAGTGGGTGACCTGGTCTTGATAGTAAGAAGGCCGATGGTTATGAACCACAAGACGGCCGACAAGTTCCAACCCAAATGGGAAGGCCCATTCGTAGTAGAATCTACATTCTCCAATAGAGTCTACGACTGGCAAAACCTAATGGCGACTTGCTCACGATGCCCATGAACGGAAAGTTCATGAAAAAGTACTATGTCTAAGGCTAGACTTGTACTTTTCTCTATCCCCAGCAGGACAAAAAAAGATGTACATAAATCCTATTTTTTATTTTTCATGCCCAGCGAGTGCCTATGCACAACATTGTAGAGGCATAAAAAGTGCGTCTAATATAGATGGTTCATTTTACTATAAATAAACCTGACAAGTAGATGAATGGCACACTTTCTACTTGTTCAAGAAGAAAGACGCACATTTTCTTACTTTGGCGCACTTTCTATTAATTTCAGAGGATGGCACACTATTCAGAGAGTAGAAAAGTGGCGCACTTTCTTAATGTTATGAAATTTGGCGCACAAACGACCTTCTCTCTCTCAATATTTAATACAGCAGACTGACAGCTGACAGATACAAAAATTGAAGAGTCAGAGGTCATCATTACAGCGGAGCTATGGTACGCAGACCCAGTTTGTCATTTAGCGACCCAACCGCAGCGTCATTCTCTTCAAAAGTGCGCCATAGTGTCATTTTCTTCAAACGTGCCTTGCAGTGCCATTTTCTTCAAAGGTGCGCCACAGTGCCAATCTCTTCAAAAGTGCACCGTAGTGCCAATCTCTTCAAAAGTACGCCGTAGTGCCAATCTCTTCAAAAGTACGTCGCATTGCCATTTACTTCTAAAGTGCGCCTCAGGGTCATTCTCTTAAAAGTGCGCCGTAGTGCCATTTTCTTCAAAAGTGCACCACAGTGCCATTTTCTTCAAAAGTGCGCCATAGTGCAATTTTCTTCAAAATTGAGCCGCATTCCCATTCCTTCAAAAGTGCGTCGCAGTACCAACTCCCTCAAAAATGTGCCACAGTGCTAACTCCTTCAAAAATATGCCATAGTGCCAATCTTACTAAAAGTGCGCCAGTCTCCAGACTACTTCAAAAGTGCGCATACTATCCTAATCGACAGTGAACAGTTACGAATGCGTGTCTTACCTGCCATACTTCTCATGAAAGTTGTATAAATAACTATCCACCACGACCTATGCTTCCTTCATATAGGAAGCTACCTGTCAAGCAGTCAACAAGTTATGCACCCACTCATACAAAACGTGGATGTTAATCCACCAAAAGTGCGGACATAATGGTAAAACAATGTTGAATGGCCATAGAACGGGCATACTCTCAACTACCTTCAGAATACACACAGAGAGTATCATATACAGACAGATAGAGAGAAATGAGCTAGAATTTTCAAGTCTATGAAATTTATGAGCAGAGTGAGAGAAATAGAATCTTCTCGTGCCGTTGTGCCAGAGCTTTTTTATTGTTCAACTCTCCAATTTGTTCGTAGCATTCCCTATATTTTTCGTCTTCATGTGCAGTTATTTGTCATCGTCTGCATTTTTCCTCGTCGAGTGGTCCAAGGAGTAAAGTGATCATCCACAGATTAGATCTCTACAAATATACTTTTCCAGAATCAATTGTAATTAGATTCATGTTTAGGATCTTTTTTATACTTTTCTTTCTTTTCAACAGTTTGTAACACAAAAGTTTCGTATAAACTTTTTCTCATAAACAAGATGGCGACTCTACTGGAAAATTACTTCTACTCTGACGAGAAGGTAATAGATCAACTCGACACTGCTTCAATCGGCTCAAAAGTGCACCGCAGTGCCATTTTCTTCAAAAGTGTGCCGCAGTAACATTTTTTCAAAAGTGCGCCGCAGTGCCATTCTCTTCAAAAGTGTGTCGGAGTGCCATTCTCTTCAATAGTGTGCTGCTGTGCCATTATCTTCAAAAGTACGTCGCAGTTTTTTTTTTAAAAGTGCGCTGCCGTGCCATTCTCTTCAAAAGTATGTCGCAGTACAATTTTCTTCAAAAGTGCGCCGCAGTACCATTTTCTTCAAAAATGCACTGCAGTGCCATTCCTTCAAAAGTGTGCCGCAGTGAAATTCCTTTAAAAGTACGCTGCAATACCATTTTCTTCAAACGTGCGTCGTAGTACCATTTTCTTCAAAAGTGCGCCGAAGTGCCATTCCTTCAAAAGTGCGTCGCAATACCATTCTTTCAAAAGTGCGTCACAGTACCATTCCTTCAAATGTACGCCGTAGTGCCATTTTGTTCAAAAGTGCGCTGCAATACCATTTTTTTCAAAAGTGTGCTACAGTGCCATTCATTCAAAAGTGCACCGCTATGCCATTCTCTTCAAAAGTGCGCCGTAGTGCCAATCTCTTCAAAAAGTGCGCCATTGTGCCATTTTTTTCAAAAGTGCACCGCAGTGCTATTTTCTTCAATAGTGTGCCACAGTGCCATTCCTTCAATAGTGCGCCGTAGTGCCATTCTCTTCAAAAGTACGTCACAGTACCAATCTCTTCAAAAAGTGCGCTGTAGTGCCATTTTTTTCAAAAGTGCGCCGTAGTGCCATTTTCTTCAAAAGTGCGTCGCAGTGCCATTCCTTCAAAAGTGCACCGTAGTGTCATTTATTCAAAAGTGTTCCGCAGTGTCAACTCCCTCAAAAATTTGTCGCAACGTCCACTCCCTCAAAAATACGTCGTAGTGCCAATCTTACTAAAAATATGCCAATCTCCAAACGACTTCAAAGTGCGGTTACTATCCTAACCGATAGTAAGCAGTTATGAATTAGTGTCTTACATGTCGTACTTCTCGTGAAATATGTACATATAGCTGTCCCCCATGACCTATGCTTTCCTCGTATAGGAAGCTACGTGTCAAGCAAACAACAAGTTATGCACCCACTCATACAGAACGTGGGGAGTTAATCCACCAAAAGTGCGCGTATAATCGTAAAATAATATTGACTATCTATAGTGCGGGTTCACTCTCATAACAGCTCCTAAACTCTATTAATACAGGTTAACTAACAACATAGGCAGCGACTACCTTCAAAATACACACAGAGAGTAGCACATACAGACAGATAGAGGGAAATGGGCTAGAATTTTCAAGTCTATGAAATTCATGAGCAGAGTGAGAGAAATAGAAGCTTCTTGTGCCATTGTGCTAGAGCTTTCTTATTGTTCAACTCTCCAATTTGTTCGCAGCATTCCTTACATTTTTTTGTCTTTGTGTGCAGTTATCTGTCATCGTGTGCATTTCTTCATCGTCGAGTGGTCCAAGGAGTAAAGTAATCATCCGCAAATTAGATCTCTACAGCTATACTTTCCCAGAATCAATTGTACTTAGATTCCTGTTTAGGATCTTTTTTGTACTTTTTAACAGTTTGTAACACAAAAGTTTCGTATAAACTTTTTCTCGCAAATAAACATTACCCTTCCTCAACAAGCCATTATCGGTATTCAGGAGTCATAGATACGCAACAGATAATAGATCCTCAAAATCCCTCCAGCGGAGTAGTCCCCAGGTCCATCTGCACACTCCCGCAGGGACCACCAAAAAAAAATAGTCTCATTAGAAGCTAGTTCACGTCCATATTACTCTGAGCTATTGTCCTAACAATGGCCCCAGCGGAGTAACCCTCAGGTTTATCTATATTTTCGGATAGACCACACTCAACAAACCAATCCTATGTGGGCATCCCGGACATCGGTTCACGTCCATATTACCTCTGAACTATTGTCTTAATATTTCTTCCCGACCGATTTTTCCATGTCCATATTACCTCTAAGCAAACTTTCTAGGTTTGGCTATCGATGATCACGTCCATAGTACCTCTGATAAATCGGTTGTCATCTCAACTTATCATCCGTACTTACCTCAAAACTACGCCCGTAATGCTAAGCCCACAAAACTTATCACGCCCATATCACCTATGATAAGGCTTGTTTCGAGTCTATTACTTGCACCCAAGTGCGCAATAAGTAATAGGTAATCCTCTAGTGGGACATCCTTAATAACTGTGATATTATACTACGTCCATATTATCTCTAGTACGATATCCAAAGTTTACACAAACAATTGCAACAAATATAATAGCTTTTATTTCTTTCGCCTAAGAGAAACTGAAAGAGAACTAGATCTGAGGGATTACCTGGGTCCCCAGCCCAAAGTCAAAACAAAAGGCACAAAAAGAGATATTGAAAAAAAGAAAAGGAAGAACTACTGGTGCTACTGGTCAGAGGATAACTCTGTTATCCACTCATAGAGATGGGCTATATGGTCATCCAGGCGCACCTGGGCTCGACGCTCAACCTCTTTGGCCATAACCTCGGGATCCTCATAGCGAGCGTAGGTTTCATGTCTGTCCTCTAGCTTTTGTACCATAACATCAACGCTAGCCGTGTTCTTCGCTACTTGGCTCGCCTCAGTTTGGATATACTTCTCTTCCTGCTAGACCTCCCGCAACCTATTTCCCCGCGCATCAAGCTTAACCTGGAGCTTTCTAATTTTCTCAGTCAAGCCCTTCGACTGAGCCTAGACTCACAGTGTCGAACTTGTCTTGGAAGACTTTTAAGGATCTTTTCCAAAAAAATTCTATTCTGATATAGCCCAAGGGTTCTGGAGAGTCAGTTCCAGAACCTGGTGTAGGGGAGTCTTTCTATAGAAGAGTACCCTTCGGAGTTCAGCAGATTAAGCCACTTCACAGAGTACATGGTAAGGGAATATATGGACCAAGCTCGCATATTTAGGAAGGGTTTGGCCAAAAAGATCCAAGTTTATGTCACTACGAGCCGAGACATGACTTTTATCGATCTTTTGGTCGCGACTCAGGTAGTAGAGAAAGACATGGACCTTGGGACCAAGAGGGCCTGTGATTAAGATGGTGGTAGTGATAGCTTAGAACCGGCGAAGCGTCTCCATATTCAGAAGGGATTTTCCCATCACCAGTAGGAGTACCAACTACCAGATAGAGCTCCATTTTAGCAACATCCCCAGATGCAGATAGAGCGGGCTTTTCTTTGCAACTATTACAAGAAGTCTGGCTATTCCTGGGATGTTTGTAAGAGAAGGCTGAAGGCGTGTCTGTTTTGTGGGTTAACTGCATACCAGATGCGAGACTGTCCCATAGTACTTCCTATTGGTAGAGCACCATATCAAAGGAGTCCAGCTAGGCTACCAGTGGCACAATAAATTGCCCAGTACCGACAAATAGAGATACCCCAGCATGGTAGGGCTTTTGCGATGACAGTCGAGGAGAGCGATGCTACATGATATGGGTTAGTAGGTTATGTTCTCTCCTTTCCTTTCTTTTCCATTTGTTGATCTGTTTGATTCTTTAGTACCTTATAGTTGCATCAGTGATTGTTGTGCTAGTGTATAGTTAAACCCTTGATAGAGATTGCAAGAATCATGACTAGTAGGATTATAATCATGCATGTTTGATGATATTGAATGATTTCTTTTTTAATAGAATTTTATGTTGTATAATTTTAGATAAGAAGATAATGACTAGATGGGGGTTGTGACTATAGTAAAGATTATGATGAATATGTTATGACTAGCTAAAAGAGAGAACGCGAGAGGTATGAGCAATACCCTATCTTTTGAACCATTAGATATTCTTTTATTTCATGCCTACTTCCATCTTTAAATTTTGAGGACAAAATTTTTCTAAGGGGGTAGGATTTGTAACCACCATTTTCACTTGTTGGGGTATTTTTGTCATTTCACTATTATTTGTAAATTATATAGTATAATTATATTAGTGTTAGTTAGTATGCTAGCTAATTAAAATTTGTTAAGTGTTAGTTAGTGATAATTAGTGTTAGTTACTACTTTAGTTAATTAGAATTAATTAGTTAGTGTAATGGATAGAATATTGTTACACCCCGATTCTCGCAAGGGGTCGATCATCCTTGCTTAGCGCCGTGCAGAACCGATCATCCTCGCATTTGCGTGAAGCCGTATAATCCTCAGTTGCGCTAGCATAAGGCCAAAGCTTTGAACAAGGACAAGTAATGTATTCAAGATGGAAGTAGTAACACAATATTATAGAAAAGTAAACAACACAATAGCATAAGAAAACAAGCTCTTTATTAATAATCAAGAAGTGTTAAAAGCGGCGCTTGGCCGAGATTACAATTTGCTCAAATTTTTTTTCTCGATTATAATAAAATTGTTCCAAACATTACATCCCTATATACAATAGCAGCTCCAAATATCTCGATACGGCTTAAGGCATAGACCTAGATTTTTGGCTCATGATGATTAGGATATGTTATCGCTTCTTCAGATGATCTAGTACTTGCGAACAAGCAAACTGGTGTGGGGTCAGAATATTGGGGAAAGTACTGGTGAGTATAAAAGCAAAGAACAGAAGCAACACTCTCTAAAACTAACACTTAGTAAGCATGTTATAAAATATTATATTACTAGTGATCTTGCTACTTTTACATAGATTTATTTCAAGCAGTACAAGATTAGAGTCAGCTTACTTCTTTCAAAAATATATCTTTGGAAACAGTTTGCACATTCAATATATTCAAGAATGCTATAGGGACAGTGTTCTATCGTGCAGTGTGCAACATGTATCGTGAGCCAATTTTACTAACTCTTAGGAACACAAGCTATCTCTAGTGGATTATTCATCTCAATTCAAGGTAGCAGTAACATATACATACAAAACAAACAAGTCTTATGAGCCGTTCGATAAGAACATAAATAATTACTAGTGATCACTTATACAGTAATTCTTACCCTCAATCGGATGGTTATTCCTGCAACAGACATACAAGTTAGCAACAATTTGCATATATGAATAAGGTTCTATTTTCTGTTCGTTCCTGCATCAAACATTTAGGTATGCAAGAAGGCTAACCTAGCATGTGCCATAACTATATGATGGCCCTTGGAAACCCATGATTAGCAGTTGGAATATTCAAGACCATCTCACTAATAGACTGACACCCTTTCTTAACTACGAATAGGGAGTACTTTCCTCTCCTAGGCCAAACGATTCCAGTGCCTTAGAAACCGATTGAGAGGGTACGTCTTTTTGCACATATTTGTCTTGACCGATGCTTGAATGCACTTCTATCAGATAACAAAAAGTTCAAGTAGGCAATAATCAAGCAAACTCTTCTATATTAACTCTTCTATATTTTTGTACAGGGCACATAACCATCAATTATCTTCTTCTTACTTGGCCCAGTACTCGATATACAGGGCACGTAACCAACGATGTATGGGGCATGTAAGCATCGATATACCGGTGTTATGCCATCAAGTACTGGCCTATATCATCTCTTATTTCAGTTCAAGAATTCAAACAGTTCTATCTTTTAAAGTGATAAGAAAAACATGCAAGCAATCTCTATTAAAACAGACATGGCACTATTATTCTATCTCTTTACTTAAAGCATACTATTCTATTCTTACTTAGCATACAATAGATTCACAAGTTCAAGCCAATCTTTTACTCTTCTTATTAGCATGGCAATAGTTCGTTCTTCTAGCAGTGTTCGTGTATACTTAGCATGCAACAAAATATTCTTTTACTTAGCATGGCAAGAGTTAGTTTAATAGCGATGACCGTATAACTTAGAATTTAATATATCTATCTTGAATTAGCACGATAATGGTTCTATCTTTTTTAGATAAGCATACAAGTTTTCTAGTTATGCATACAGGTTCTTGTTCTATCATTCCCATGTAATATTATCAACTTAGCAAATAAGCATTAAAAAACTCAGATTCATTATTAAGGCGTGCAAGTATCAGAGAATAAAGTTCTACCTACTCACCCAGATCAATCTTCTTGTGTTTCGATAAAAACAATCTTCGAGAAGGCTTCTGCTCAAGCTAGCAAAATGATATCTCTTGTACATAGTACAAACGCAGAGCGAGCACTACAAATATTCTCCTATTAGTTAGCTAAGATATTTATCTTAACTAATTAGATTTTATCCTAACCAAATAGATTTATTCATGACAATTCTATAACCTAATTAGAGAATAGAGAGGGGCAAACTTGACATTGTAGCATCACCCTAACCCTACTATAAGTGGACGGCCTAGTTAGTGTCTTAATCATTAATTTCATATCATTGTAGCCACCTCTTCTTTTCCAAGCTTCTTCCTCCCCAAGTCACTTCAATTCTAAACCAATTCTCCTAAATTATTCTCAATTCCAACTCAGATTCACTTTCTATGGTTTCCTAGAGTATTGGAGAGCACAAAGAGGACTATTGGAGAGGACCTAACTAGGATATTGTGTCCATTTCTCTCATTGTGTATATTTGGAGGAGTTTTATTGGAATCCAACTCCTAATAGGTATAAATTTACTCTCCCTACCAATATTTATGTTTGAATACCAATTTGAACCTCTATGAACCTACCTATAGGGATACCCACCCTATTGGTGAAGAATTAGGTGTTAGAAGGCCCATTTTTAATTATTATATATGTTTTTGTGAGCCATTTGGTGGAACTACGAATTTTTGTACACCAAGTATTTGTTATTGATTCCAATGGGAAATTGGAGGTCTATTATAGTGTGTGATGGTGTCCTTAAGTCCACAAGTGGATACGTAGAGCCCGTATCATGATACGCCATGATACGTATAGGTAAATTTAATAATTTAGGGATTTTGGGCTAATTGGTGTTAATTTTATTTATTTGTACTATATATATGTATTCTAGCTATATCCCTATCATAATCCATATATGTATTTATTGTTTCATTTTGTTTTGGGTATTGGTGTCATAGTGTATCTTAGTGTTTTGGCTTGGTGTCATAGAACTATGAATATCATAGGTGTACCGTGGTGCACTAGGTGTTTGTTTTATTGTATCATAGAGAGTGTTGGTTTATGAGGAGTGGGTATGTGCTCTTGTGTATTGGTGCAAGTTAGTATTGTGTGAGAGGGAATTAGTCGAGTGTGCATTATTTTGTGTTCAAGGAGTATGCAATTTTGAGTGAGTGGGCATGAGGATGTTGGTGTGTTTTGTGTGGAGGAACTAGAGAGAGGGAACTGTGCAGTAGTACTGGGAAAAGAACCTAGTTTGTGCACCATACTGCAGGCCAGTGCACTTAGTACACAAGTGTGCAGCGCAGTTTGGAGACACTTGGTTCTATATCATTGCAGTTGGAGACACTAGGTTCTGCAGCGGGTTGCACAGCTTGGAAGTCGATTATAGCCTGCACGACAAGGTATGTCAGTGGACAACAAGGTTGTGCTGTAATAGCAAGTAGAGCCGAGCAGCAGCTTGATACACCAGTAGGCAATAGACTTTGGAGTAGGGTCATCATTATAGGAGTGTAAGTGTCCTCGAGCTGCAGGGATGTTAAGCTTGTATTTGATCGACAAGGGAAATGGGCTTTGGCTGTCTGTAAGAAGTGGGTTCCTGGGGATACATGCGTTCAGTTGATGGGGGAGAGAAGGAGGTTGAGTTGTTGAGAATTAAGGGGTGTTCATGTGTCTTAGTGTGAGGGTTCAAGGAGCAGCATTTGTGTACAAAATTAGGAGCACTGCAACTAGAATCCTTAACTTTAGATCATAGCAGCAGCCTATCCAGGTTTAAGGTATTGTATATCAGAATGGCAATGTACAGATTTGTGGTGTCAAGCTATTAAGATTTAGCCTGGGGCATTATGTATCAGGTTACCTATGTAAGGTAAGTATCAGTAGATACTTATGTGAACACACATGTGTGTGCAAGAGTGACTGCAAAATTGGGTGTACCCAATGTACATATACCCGTGTTGCAGAAGTACTCATAGGGTATTTGTGACAGAATTTTAGTGTATCTAAGTGACAGCAAGATGCATCAACCTGTGTATGAGATATATGTGGGAGAGTGGGGAATCTACCAGGTACCTAGGTATGAGCACAACATCAACATAGTATGTAGGTGTGTCTGACATTAGAGTATCCCTATGAATGGTACCAATGAGTACTAGTGTAGACAAGCATAGTGGTGATGTAAGTTAGTAATATATGAGGGTGGGTAGTAGTGTTGTTAGGAGAGGGCTATGTTTGAGTGTCTTGAGTGTGTGAGGTATCTTGAGGGTGAGTGTGAGTGCCCAATGTGTGCAAGTGAGTGAGGGTATTGCTCGTGAGGTTGGGTAAAATATCTAGGTAACTTTTAAATTATTAAGGTATATCTAAGGTAATATGAGATATCGGTATTTGGGAGTCTAGATAGCCATATATATATAGTATGGCACCTAGGTATTGACCAAGAAAAACTAGTGTCACGACCTACACCCGAATGTTTGGGACACAAGTACGTGGTAACGTCCAGCCAACGCCGCAACTATGACGTAGAACGATGTCTAGGTCATCTAGATATAATTAATAATCTCAAACAATATTCAACTCTATAAGGAGTGCATTGATATATAACAATAACATACTCAATCACAAAGCTAAGAGTATGATAAGGTATCAAAGGAAGAACCAAAATACAACCACAAAGTCTAAAGAATAACACAAATCTAAACTTTAATAATAACATCCAAGTCTCAAATATTTATAATCCGATACTTAAAACTAGTGAAGGAAACTAATATAACTAGTGACTCAGGTTAGACCTCCCGATAGTTACTCTAAGCTACTCCTGTGCTACGGGGTCCAAGTCTGCAGCAATACCCTCATGGGGTCCATAGAAAGTAGGACACCAATCTTCTAACCAGTCACCTAAAAATATTATCCAGTCAGGATAGAACGAGTACAACCCAATACCAGTTCCAATTAATTGACAAAAACTATAAAACAATAAAGTTAATGTAATACATGATGTGAAAGCAATCAACTGATATCCTGGTGTGATAGTAATGAAAAATAGATAATAGTAAACTGTAGTCATGTTAGGGAAGGTAATAAATAGTAAGTAACAGGAGCAAGACAGTATAATCATTATGTATGAACTGAACATGAAAGAATTGTAACTATGCTAAGTGTTTTAGAATACTAGTTAGATATACGATCAACATGGGATATTTTCTATAATATACACTAAGATAAAATCTAGCTCAATCATATATGAAGTATATGATTAGCTAGAAGCCGATGATTCACACTACTTGCCAATATTTCTAGATCATATATCTAGCTAGCACTTTCCTACCCCGACTAGTACGATGTATCTAACCATGACATATTATGGTACAATGATCAATGTCAATAGCAATACGATAAAAAATATCCTATATCAATACGATGATCAATGTAACATCTCATAATTGAAGATACAATCTATGTACCAATCCGTATACCAACGTGTCAAGAATCAGGTATAACATTACTAAATCACGTATCATAGTACTTATCAAATAAATAATATTATCAAAGAATATTCTCGCATGAGGTCCTATGATGGAAATATCAAACAATGTCCGGAACGATTCCTCGAAGACCTATATATGAATTTCCTTGTCAAAAAGGTGATTTTAAATCATAAATGGGCTTAACTAGCTTGGAACTGGGCTTCTAGGTCAAAACTAGGTCATTGGGTCAAAAATAGATATTTACCTAAGTTTTGGGATTCTATTATCTATCTAGTTGGTTTATGAAGTTATATTAGCTTATACTAGGCTATACTAGGTTAATCTAGTATTCTAGGTCAATATCCTATGAATATAGCTATACCAAACTGTAAATACTATATATATATATATATATATATATATATATATATATATATATATATATATATATATATATATATATATATATATATATATATATGTTTGAGTGTCTTGAGTGTGTGAGGTATCTTGAGGGTGAGTGTGAGTGCCCAATGTGTGCTAGTGAGTGAGGGTATTGCTAGTGAGGTTGGGTAAAGTATCTAGGTAATTTTCAAAGTATTAAGGTATATCTAAGGTAATATGAGCTATTGGTATTTGGGAGTCTAGATAGCCATATATATATAGTATGGCACCTAGGTATTGACCAAGAAAACCTAGTGTCACGACCTACACCCGAATGTTCGGGACACAAGTACGTAGTAACGTCCAGCCAATGCTGCAACCACGACGTAGAACGCTGTCTAGGTCATCTAGATATAATTAACAATCTCACACAATATCCAACTCTATAAGGAGTGCAATGATATATAACAATAACATACTCAATCACAATGCTAAGAGCACGATAAGGTATCAAAGGAAGAACCAAAATACAACCACAAAGTCTAAAGAATAACACAAATCTAAACTTCAATAATAACATCCAAGTCTCAAATATTTATTATCCGATACTAAAAACTAGTGAAGGAAACCTATTATAAATAGTGACTCAGGTTAGACCTCCCGACAGTTACTCTAAGCTACTCCTGTGCTACGGGGGCCAAGTCTGCAGCAATACCCTCATGGGGTCCATAGAAAGTAGGATACCAATCTTCTAAGCAGTCACCTAAAAATGTTATCCAGTCAGGATGGAACGAGTAAAACCCAATACCAGTTCCAATTAATTGACAAAAACTATAAAATAGTAAAGTTAATGTAATACATGATGTGAAAGCAATAAACTGATATCCTGGTGTGATAGTAATGAGAAATAGATAATAGTAAACTATAGTCATGTTAGGGAAGGTAATAAATAGTATGTAACATGAGCAAGACAGTAAAATCATCATGTATGAACTGAACATGAAAGAACTATAACTATACTAAGTGTTTTGAAATACTAGTAGATATACGATCGTCTTGGGATATTTTCGATGATATACAGCAAGGAAAAAGCTAGCTCAATCATACATAAAGTATATGATTAGCTAGAAGCCGATGATTCACACTACTTGCCAATATTTCTAGATCATATATCTAGCTAGCACTTTCCAACCCCGACTAGTACGATGTATCAAACCATGACACGTTACGGTACAATGATCAATCTCAAAAGCAATACAATGAAAAATATCCAATATTAATATGATGATCAATGTAACATCTCATAACTGAAGATCCAATCTATGTACCAATCTGTGTACCAACATGTCAAGAATCAGGTATAACATTACTAAATACATGTATCATAGTAATTATCAAATAAATAATACTATCAAAGAATATTCTCGCCTGAGGTCCTGTGATGGAAATATCAAACAATGTCCGGAACGATGCCTCGAAGGCCTATATATGAATTTTCTTGTCAAAAAGGTGATTTTAAATCATAAATAGGCTTAACTAGCTTGGAACTAGGCTTCTAGGTCAAAACTAGGTCATTGGATCAAAACTAGATATTTACCTAAGTTTTGGGAATCTAATATCTATCTAGTTGGTTTATGAAGTTAGATTAGCTTATACTAGGCTATACTAGGTTAATCTAGTATTCTAGGTCAATATCCTATGAATATAGCTATACCAAACTGTAAATACTATATATATATATATATATATATATATATATATATATATATATATATATATATATATATATATATATATATATATCTTAGTTTATACACCCATATCATACCCATTACCCTGGTATCTCACCAATGTCCAAAACTAGCCTAACACTTGGTATCCATTGGATACCAACACTCCACACATCCACTTACCTTACCAATGATATTTGGGTATAATGAACCAAACCCCATGGATATCTATGTACTCCTGACACCCACGTATCATATGATACTATACTCATACTCTATCACCAATACTTACACTCTTAGTATCACTCATATTCTAACACTTAGCCTATCTAAAAGATGTATATATATAAACACATACATCCTGGTACTATACTTAACTCTAATACTTATTCCCATACTACTACTAACCTAAGCATTGATACACTTAGTACTATGATACTTGAAATACCTTCTCGTATCTTGACATTAAGATATACTCTTGCATCTTGCACTCACAACTCAAACACTTACTCATATAGGTCCTTAATACACCCCACTGAAATCCCTCACAACTCACCCAAAAAACCCTTACACTGAGTCTAACACTCAAGTTTGCTCACACTTGCTGAAATTTTGCAGCAAGTCTCCAACTGCTGCATCAACTCCCACAGATAACCCGAGCTTGCTGGATACAAGCCCAAACATAGCACAGTGCTGCAACCTGCAATCCTCCCCCTTCAAACACTTAACTGAAGCAACCCTTACTGTACTAGATGCAATGATCCTACTAAATTATGCAGATCCATGCCTGTATAGTCTTGCTACCCTAAAACTGTCCATACCCGAGCCACACACCCACACAGTGAATCACTAAAAATATCCCTATTGCTACTGCTACTACTAAAAACATCCCTATTTACATGTCTTTACTGTCATATTTATCTGTTTCACTTTATATACCCTACCATGATGTCTTACTTATCTGTTCAATCTATTACTCGTACCATGATTATATGCTTACCTGTTTATCATGTACTTTATTAGTATTACTGTTTATAGTCTTTATCATTTAATTAGAATTGTTGTTGAAGTTGTACTCATTCTATTCTGATTGGATAATATTTTTAGGTTTGATTTGAAGGACTGGTGTCCTACTTATTATGGACCCCAAGAAAGAGTAGTAGCTGATTTGGACCCTGTAGCTTAGGAGTAGTTTGGAGTGACTGCCAGAAGGTCTAGTCGGAGTACTTAGTTATCTTAGTTCCTTTATTAGTGCTTGCTACGAATTTGTCACCGGGTATTATTTGAGACTTGGATGTTATATTGACTCTTAGACTTGGTGGTTGTTATTTATACTTATAGCTCATGATTTGGATTTCTTTCTCTTATATCATATCATGCCTTTCTTCCTTATCATGTGATTAAGTATATTTTATTGTTATGTCATTGTTCTCCTTATGCATTTATATATTATTATGTGAGATTGATAGCTATATATTGATGACCTAGACAATATTCTAATACCGATGTTGCGGCGTAGGCTGGACGTACTCACTTACTCGTGCCCCGATCATCCGGATGCGAGTCGTGACAAATTATAACATGGGAATCCATCCATGAAGGATATTTGCTCGAAGTCACAAGTGTTGTCAACCATTACGCCAATGATTGAAAGAGAAAATTTGTCTTTCAGATAAGTAGCATTTAGGTCTCAGTAGTCTATGCAGACTCAGATCTTCCCATTCTTCTTTATGATTTGGACCACATTGGCCACCCAATCGGGATATTATTCTTCACATATGAAGCTGCTTGTTATCAGATGGTTTACCTATAGTTTAATAGATTCCATAATATCTGGATGAAATCGTCGCTACTGTTGCTTCACTAGCTTAGCATTATAAAGAATATTTAGCCAGTGCATTATGATTTGAGGATCCAGACCCGACATGTCTTCATAACTCTATGCAAAGACATTAATGTATTCTTTTATACTTTATAAGAGATTCACGATCTTCTTCAGAAAGGCTTTTACTGATGAAGATCGGTTTGGCAGATGACTCATCGCTCAAGTCAACTTAAACAACTTCATCTTCGGTTGGTAGCTCTCGTTGTTCAAAATGCAACTCCCACTGATACTCTAACTTTTGAGCCCATGGTTCTGCTTTAAATGGTTCAAGCGATTAATTATCATCTTCAACTTGGTCCATTAACACAATGTTGATGGACAATGCTTGCTTAAATACTTCTTCGGTATTGGAATTGAAGTCCCAAATAGAATGCTCAGGGGAATGAGAATGCATCTCGACTTAAATTTTGAGTATTCTAGCATAGTTTTAGGAGTGAAATAACCTAAACCATGACGGGTTCACTGGTAACAGGTTTTAGGCCATTTGGAGAAAAGTGACATAATAGTAGATGTCTTTCTTTGCTGTATTTGAGCCCTTTATTACTTTTAAGTCGTATCTCATCTTCTGAAGAGATCCTTAGCTTGTGGACTATAACGGTAAAGTTTTATTTTAATGTTGTCAAGTTTTGGATTATCGACCAGGAATTCTTTACATCCTTCTATCCTACCAAAGATAATAGATTTTTCTCCTTTCTTCCTTGCTGGAATATCGAAGTACAGACCATCATATGAGAAGATGCTGGTTTTTGTGTTAGCTATTGTTACTAGTATACATAGATGCAATCCGAAGCCATACTCTAAAGAGTGCATTGTACTTAAACATTGGACATCAGAGTAATTCAAGGCAGGCCTTTATTCAGGAAGTACAATACTCCTCAAAGATTACATTATCGTGGGAGGGTATATTAGGCTGTGCTCTTATGTATTCTACAATATCATCTTTGGCCTCAGTCGCAGATTGACATACATGAGGTTGATCTGGAACTAAATTGTTAGAACAACGAAGGTCGACTATTAAAGGTTCCAAATTCTTTGTCGTAAAAAGATCAATTCTTAGTGGGCGATCTTTTTTCCTCCATGAGATGGCTTTCAAATATTAAGCACAAGAGGAACAAGAGTGTCCTTATTGATGATGCGACCATTCACACGGATCTTCTGTAGCTAAACTTTTCTCAGCTTCATCATCAGGTGTATCTATTTGTACAATACCGAATAAGAGTAATAGGCCTATACACCTTGAACGGGTCAACGTCAACAAACTCAATTCTGACAACCCCTTCACTTTCAACGTAATTGAAGAACTAATAGAAAATTGACAGAATAATTATTTGTTCAGGTATCTAAGGGCATCCCAGTAAGACGCTGTAGGATACATCTACGTTAATGAGATATAGCAAGTGACTTCGGTTCGCATATCACCTATTTGATATTTTATGCTAATCTTGCCCAAGGGACAACTTCTTACAATACTGAATCCATAGATAGTTGTGTTGGTTGCAGACAACCGGTGCATAGGAATTCCCAGGACCTGAAGCAGATTTTGAGGAATAATGGAGAGTGATGAACCTGGATCGATGTGCATAAGATCCTCCTTGATAGAACCAATATAGCCAGTAAAGTATAAGGGTCTGTCATGATGGTTGTTCTTTACCAACATATCCGCCTGAGAAAATGCTATGTTTGATATTTTTTGCACTACGCTATGGTAATAGGGACATGTAGCAGGATCTTCAGCTGGCTTCCTAATATTAGCCAAGTAAGAGTCAGTGTATTGTAACGACTCACTCAAAATATCTCAGATCTCTTTGGAGAAATAAAATAGATCAAAAATAGATAACCTAGCTGGCGTATTGTCAAGCTGTGCTAATATGTCAAAGTTGTAAGGCTTATCAAGTCCTGGAGGGGAGTTCTTCTTCAATGACTTATCGAAGCGAGTCTCCTTCTGTTTTGATTTGTCAATCATTGTAGGATTGGATGGCCCTGCTTCTGGTACTACTAGAGCTCCAGATTCTAAGGTTGTTAGAATAGTATCCTCCTGAACTGGGTCATAGATCCGTAAGTAAGACTTATCGGACCTAGTTTTGCCGGATAGGGCTTCGTTGGTGGATGCCAGAAGAACCATGTTACATGATATATTCTTCTTCATACCATGAATCTTCTTAGCCCTGTTCTTCCTTTCCTTCATCTGATGTCTTGTAGTACTTAGATCATTGAATCGATCCACTTCTTTAGGTCATTTGCTATTTGGTAATTTAAACTTATTGCTCTTCATCAGCACATAGAAGATGTCGATGACATCATCATCATCGAAGGAATATGTTTTCTTGAGCTTTGATTCGTCAGTAGGTTTTTGCTTGGACTGGGAAGCACCTTTGGATACGTTGTCGGTAAGGGCTTCCTTCATTTTACTGTTATGGTTGTTATTATTGTTATTTTTTGGACGCTTGCCCCTTTCATCATAGATGGGTAACTTGAACCAAGTAGCTTCGTTACTACCATATTTTCTAGGAGAGGATATTTTAGTCATTTCTTAATTAATTAAATATTGTGCATGTGAATAATTATTTATTGTATTATTTAATTATTGGTAGATGTTAGTTTATTATTTTGGACTTATTTTAGTGGACCTAACTAGTCTAGATTATATCCATGGACCAATATTTATAATTAGTTAGAATTAAGCCCAATTAGAAGCTCATTCATTAGGAGGATGATTAATTTAATTAAACCATTAGACTAGAACCTTTCCTCCTTAATTATTTCTTCATGAGAGGCCCCAAGGGATATAATGGATATTACATAGTAGCTTGAGGGAGGGGACAAAGGGG